>JAHWFO010088459.1:34950-54800 GCA_023313115.1 Rhysida immarginata | reverse complement strand
CAATAGGATAAGGAGAAAGATGGGATTTTCTTTGGGTTATGCAATTAAAAGGGAAGTGGAACTCGTAAATTGGCGCAATTAGTTGATTAAAGGAAAGCCGAACAAGGAGGTTAGGTAGAACTAAGTTAAGGTTTGGTTTGCAGGTTTATAGAACGTTACTCGGAGGGATTTCAAGATTTTGTTTTCATTTTTGTGCTTATTATGATACGGGAATAGACAGAAACTAAGGGAAAGAAATGGAAGGAAAACACCACTATACGATCATACTAGCTAGAAATTGGGACCTTAAGACCATAAAAAAAAAGGAAATTTTATTTTTATTGCCTATTTGGGGAAGGTGAGCGTAGGCGATAGCTACAAGATTACGTGCAGAGCGAGGTGCTGTTGCGTCACAAAACGACATTGGGACGCGTCAGCAAGGCGCACTGTCACAGTATACTTAGCCCTAATCAAGTGTTAGAAATCATTTGAATCCTATTATTGTATTGGTTTGCCTTTATAAATTATTGTAATACCTTATTATACTTATGTGTCTCCATGGCTAGAGGAAGTTTTTGCCTTTTTGAGTATTGCATATAGGTAGAAACAGAAGGGTGCGGCGCCCTGCCCTTTTTCAGCGCGCCCTGCCCTTTTTCGTTGGATTTTTAAACTAACCATTGTAATGTGCGCTTATATCTCTGACTTGCCCTACTTTCTGACCAAAAACATGCCCTAATTATTGTTCACTTCCCTGCCCTGCCATTTTGCTAGATGCAAATCTTTTAATGGAAGTTTTCTATCAAGTATATCGCACACGCATCGAATCTAGCATCCTGGCGATGATGTCACTTTGTGGCAGAACCCAGAAGTGACCCACTTGAAATCCGGAAGTAGATTGGGAGTTTCACCCACAATACCACCAGGGGGCAGCTCGACGCCTGCCTGGGATATAAAAGGATGCTGGAGAAAGCATGAAAGATCATTTAAGATCCTGAGATGATACTGATAGGTCATAGTTGAGATGGAAGCCCAAAAAGACGACGATGCCGAAGCAGATGACTTTAGACCAGGAACATTTGAGTTCCACCCGGACTGGGTTCCTGTTGCGTTGTTGATGTAAGCGGTGGGTAGGCCTAACCCTCTCTTGGAAAGAGAAAACCACGTGGTAACTTTGTACTGTTTAGTTTAATTTTGTTGTTGATATGTTCTTGAGATGTCGATCATTAATTTCTTTAGATTAGAAAGTTAATATCAAGCTTTAGTATGGATGATAAGATTTAAGAAATTTATATTGTGGATTCTAATTGTGGACTCTAAGGGGAGGCCGTGGCCTGATGGGCTTTCTCTGTAACAACTTCTGTGAAGTTAAGTAACATCAGGCACGGCTAGCCATTGGATGGGCGACCATTCAGTGACTCACAATCTTCACCCCCCAGCTGCTGTGACCATCATACAGCAGTCGTTAATCCAGGTTCATCCAGGGACCCAATTCGTCGGCCTCAGGCCATACAGACCCTGGATGGACATATTGGATTACTATCAGTTAATTATTATTATTATGATTTCTTTCGCTATATTCATTTCTAAACACACAACAAAATCAGGTCTAGCAAATTTTTTAAATTTTAATTATTTCTGGGTTTGGATTTAACAGGAGTTTATTGCCTTTATCAGTGGGCCTTTAAGTTTATAACTTTCTTTGATTAGTTGTTTGAGGGGTTATACATATTATCTGTTTGATAGAGAATTGTAGAAGTTTAGGATTATTATTATCTATGAATTATGAATTCAGTTGACAGCAGAACAGCTAATTTTTGGAGGGTTTGTTCTTTGTAAGCTAATTAGAGAACTGATGGAAATGTAGTCTTACCTATGTGTATTTGTAGGAATTAGTGACTTAGCTGTATTTGGATATTTATGGAGAAAGATGCCTAAGTTGTTTATTCTGATTGTTGTGTACAAATTAGCTAAGTTTGATTATTCATTTGATTGTTGGATTTAGCGAAGTTTTTGACGATTAGAGATGTTAATGAATTGTGGAAGTTAGATTGTATACTTTGATAGGATTGTTAGTATGGCATTTAGTGCGATAGCAATACTAGCACATAGGGTACCTAAACAATCATCTTATTATGGGAAAGTTTGGGTTTGTAGATTTAGTGCATTCTTGGTACTGGTGTTGTCTAGGGGTTTGGGTGTTGTGGTTCGTTGGCAGTGGCTGTGTTATCCCACTTTTGGATGACTAGTCCGGTTTCCTCGGACTGGATTTCGGGTTCTTGTGGTAGCCCGCCAGTGTTGGATCCGGTAAGTTGGCTTTGGTTTCCCACTGCAGCGACCATTCCCTTGCGTCTATATGTTACACGATGGGAGGTTCTTATTTGTGACCAGTTTGCATGATGATGTTGTAAAGTCCCTTGTTTAGTTGTGTGCTGGTTTGCTTTATCATTTATTTTGCTACTATTGTGTTCTTGTCTTAAGATGGTTTTGTTATAATTGATTGGATTATTTTATGAGGCATTTATGTGTGATTGTAGTCTTAGTACACTGGGTAACTAAACCTTTATTCTTATTTTGGGAAAGGTTCAGTGTTTCTTATAGTGTGCATAATAGGTACCTATTTTGTGTAGCCTGGTGGGTGTGCGGTCTAGTGGCATAGGTGATAGTCTCTCATTTGGGTTCGGGTTCTCTGTGGTAGCCCGCTGGTGTAGGATCTGGTATGTTGGCTTTGGTTTCCCTTTGCACTGACCACAACTCTTGAGGTCTTTGGTAATACACGACGTGAGGTTCTGTTGGTGATCTCTGTGACTTAGTCCCTTGTTTAGGTTTGACATCACTTGTGTGTGTAATTAATGGGGAGACTTTTGTTTAGTTCTGTGCTGGTTTGCTTTATCATTTATTTTTGCCACTACTGTTTTCTTATCTTAAGATGCTTTAGAGTGGTTATAATTGATTGGATTATTTTGTGAGGCATTTTATGTGTGATTGTAATCTTAGTACAGTGGGTAACTAAACCGTTGTGACTGGGTCAGTGTGTGTTGTTCTGTGGTTTGCTTGTTGTAAGCGTGGCTGTGTTTTTGTTTATCTCGTTTGGAGCTCTCGTTATCAGATGTTGTATGGTGAGGTGTTGTTATTGTTGCGTTGCGTGTAGGTTAATTAGGTGTGCAGGTGTTTGGTGTAAAAAAAAAAAAAAGTGTGTTTGGTAAAAGATTGTCTGATTTTATTAAGAATAGGTTATTTTAGTTTGTAAGAGATTAATTTAAATAATTAAGAAGTTTTTTTTTTTGTACCCTTGGAGAAGCTGTGACAATGATTTAAGAAGCAGAGTGCAAGCTCTTGTTGATGTCGTAGTTTTTCCAGAAATTTTTGGTAGTTTTACCAGAAATAAATTGAACTCAGATCGAGGTCCCACGAATCTCTCTGATTGGTGCAGCTTTATCGATGTTATTAAATAATTGACTTTGCTATGTAATTTTCTCTTATTTCCTCTGTAATTTCTCCTATTGGCTTGTATTATATATAAATAGACCTCGTTAAATTATTATCAATTCAGTCATGCTGAAAGAAGGCCGCGTAGTGACCGAAATGTACATCCATGTTCATTAAAATTCTTTGTGGAAAAGCGGTTGGTTTATGTCTCCCATTGATAGTCTACACATCCACAGTCAAAAGGTATTTACTCTTTTTAATATTATGGCTTCGCTAGTTGCTTATACCTATCCTGATAATATTTTTAACGTTGTAACTTCGCTCAAGAATAAGTTCTTTAGGCTTAATTTCCGTATTGGGTTGATTAAGGCCAATATCCATTATCTTACCCAATGCCGTAGTAGGCACTGTGTTCCTCGCTTTATTACAAGGAGTGACTTAGGAAGAGGAGGGGGTCACCTTCTCAAAAAAGCTAGAGTGGCAGCACAGTTCCGTTACCTTAATTTAGTTATTAATTCCCAGTTTTCTGGCCTATCCGAGGCAGAAATCGAGGCGTACAAGATACATAGCAAACTTTGCTATTTGTTACACCCAGCTTTGATAGATTGTTTCTCGGAAAAGGTTCATGCGGTAAATGGGCATAAACTGTACACCAAAAATAGGAAAATTCACCAGAAAATATTATTCCTTGAAGATAACAGCCAACCTGGGGGGGAATAATAATAACCAAAACGTAGTTATCAACAAATCCTCGCCTCAGCTATCCTCCATTGAAGTTGACATTTTATCCAAAGGACTTAAATTTGCAGTTGCGGACCGAAAAGAAGACCTCAAAACTCTAGTGTGTAACATTATTTTGGGTCCTCGAGGATTGGATCGTGACCAGTTTACCGAATTCACCTCTCTTTGTTGGAACCAATTAGCCCACAAACATAAAAGTCGACAACGGTGTGTATAGTAAGAAACACTTAGAGATTAGAAAAACAGTTAAGAAACTCAAGGAAGCTGATTGTGTCTTCCTCAAAGCCGACAAAAGTAATCATATTGTCGTTCTTGACAAGAATGATTATTTTACTGGTGTTAATAAGTTATTAGATGAAGGCCCATACTCTGAACTTCAGATTGACCCTCTCACACTATTGGTCATGAAAACTAGGAATTGTATTAAGTCCTGCAAATATTTGTTTAAAAACGTTAAAAAAAGTTGCACCTTGGTTCCTAGCAACCCCCACTTACCTCGTCTATATTGCTTACCTAATATACACAAACCAGGAAACTCTTTTAGACCAATCATTGACAATATAAACTCCCCCACCAGTTTTGTTGCCAAATTTCTCTCTGAAAAGTTTCGTGGTTTGACCTTACCTGGACGGGATTTTTCTGTCAAAAATAGTTCTACGTTAGTTAACCATCTCCAAAATTGTTTCATCCCTACCAATAGTATCCTTCTTTCCTTCGATATATGCTCCTTGTTCCCTAGCATTCCTATAAAAGAGACCTTGGATATTCTTGAGGAGGTGCTAGATTTCAACGACATCCCCTTAGGTGTAGCTAGAGATATCATGATAGCTACCAGGTTGTGCTGTTACAACAACCTATTCCAATTCAATGGCCGCTTCTTTAAGATGACCGAGGGTACCCCTATGGGGTGCTGTATTAGTCCCTTTCTAGCTGAGCTCTTTCTACGCGATTTCGAAAACAAAGTCAGTGAATCTTTTCAGTATTTCCCCACAATATGGTATAGATATGTTGATGTTTTCGCAGTGTTTGACCTGGAGAACCATAGCCTGGAACACTTCTTGAGTGAGTTAAACAACGTCTCTCAGTCAATTAAATTTACTATGGAACAGGAAACCGATCATAAACTCCCCTTCCTAGATTTACTGATTAATAGGGATAACAATAGCCTCACTTTTGAGGTATATAGGAAACCTACCTTTGTACCTACACATATATAAACAGCTCCTCCAACCATTGCTATACACATAAACTAGCCGCTTTCCAACAATTGGTTAAGAAAGCGTATGCTCTACCCATGACCCAGCAACAAAGAAAAGAATAAATTGAGAGGATACGACAGTTCGCGGCAAGTAATGGATACCAACCCGATCTAGTTGACGCCTTAATTAAGAAACAAAAGAGACGCGACATGATACAGGATGCCACAACATTTGTGAGGGAGAACGAACGATTCAAGTATCTAGTACTACCGTACAATAAAGCCCTGGTCAGAGGCTTAGACAAGATCACCAAGAGATTTGGAGTCAAAATCGTTTACAGAAGTCCCCACACACTAAGAAGACTACTGGGTTCTCACAAGGACAAGATCCCGCAAGAATCCAGCTCTGGTATCTATGAACTAAAATGTGGCTCATGCCCTGGAGTTTATATCGGCCAATCACGACGCAGAATCGCGATCCGGATAAAAGAGCACTATCAGTACATTAAGAACCATAAACCGGAAAGCTCTGGATTCGCACAGCACATTATCAAGACTGGCTATGCCGCAATACCAAATAACTATAGGATCCTGCACCATGTCAGTGATTATAGGTTTTTAAATTTCCTTTTATCACTAGAAATTGCCAAAAAACGTTCTGACGAACTATTGAACTCAGCTCGAGGTCCCATGAATCTCTCTGATTGGTGCAGCTTTATCGATGTTATTAAATAATTGACTTTGCTATGTAATTTTCTCTTATTTCCTCTGTAATTTCTCCTATTGGCTTGTATTATATATAAATAGACCTCGTTAAAGTATTATCAATTCAGTCATGCTGAAAGAAGGCCGCGTAGCGACCGAAATGTACTTCCATGTTCATTAAAATTCTTTGTGGAAAAGCGGTTGGTTTATGTCTCCGATTGATGGGATAACAATTGTTTGTTTCGTTTGTTGTGGAGCGCGTTTTTTTATGTGTGTGTTGTAATGCAGAGAAGCCTTGGTAAGAATGAATGTTGAGTCGTTAAGAAAGACGCTCAGCAAAGTAAAATTAAATATAACAAAAAGCTTTGTGTTGCGGAATTTGTGGCTACCCGTCGTTAAAGGTCCATAGAGTCGTATGGGACCGGCCATAGCGGAAATTTCGGGAAGAATAGGAATAAGGATCGTTTTGTGAACGTCATGTTTCGGAAAGGAATGTCGGCCGCCATCCAAGATAAGAAACTTAGTCAAGATCATCTTGTGATCGGTGAGATTGTTCTTTATTTGCTTTGTCCCTGATGAAGACAGTCAGGTGAACAGTTCAAGAAGGTTTGGTGCCGTTTAGCGAAATTTATTTTTAATTGAAACTACCCCACATGGCGAAACTTAGAGTTCATCGTAGAGAGGAACTTATGTGTATCACTGCGCCATTACGTGATCCGGTACTGGTGTAGGATCCGGTATGTTGGCTTTGGTTTCCCTTTGCACTGACCAAAACTCTTGATGTCTTTGGTAATGCACGACGTGAGGTTCTTGTTGGTGATCTGTATGCACATTTGGAGTGACTTAGTCCCTTAAGGTTTGACAATTTGGTTTGTATAACTAATTGGGTGTCCTTTGTTTTAGACTGGTGTTATTACATGATCATGAATCTGTCACTAGTTTGTTATTGCTTATTGCAGTAAATTGTCATACCTTGGTTACCTACTACGTGATTATTTTGTTAGATTGTATTTATCTTGCATATTATTGTAAATAAACCTTAATTTTTGCACATCAATCCGTCCCACCCTTTTTCTTATTTTCAGTTGGCACCCTTCTTAGGAAGGACTGCTGACAAGGTGATTGTTTATGACATACACCACAAAACATACACTTATAAAGCCTTTACCACGGATTAAAAATGCGGATTAAGGTCTTACACATCTATATTCCCTAAATTCTTCAATTTTTTCTAATTGAAACAAGTTTTTCTAGTTTAGTTTTAGGTTATTTCCTTAAAACTTAACACATTTTTGGTCCTTACATGATTTGTAGATGGGTCATTCCACGTTAATTCAAGCAGAAAATTTATAGCTTTGGCACTTGGTCTCTCGGATTTTAATGAAACTTGGTATATACAATTGCCCTAGGGAGTTGGTAATGAATGCCAAATATTATTATTTTTTCATTTTTATGGAAGTTACGGACTCATAAAATTTTCGGAATTTTAGTGGGAGCCTTAGGTATGAAATACTGTAACTTCATTGAATTTTATTTAGAAAGATGTGATTGATGACATGACAGGTCTTTAACTGTAGATTCTATATAAAATTTTTAAAATAATATTGCGCATGTGCAGATATTTGAATTTAATAAAAATATTTTATTTATGCAAATTCCTCAAATGGAGGGTATTTTTTTTCTTTAAAAAATTATTAATATCTTACATATACTTTTGTGACATTCCATGTCAGTTTGGATGTCACGTGGGTCCGGCGAAAGACACCCGTAAGTTAAACGAAGCTCGTATGTTACGTTTAAGCCTCTTGTGATCACCCGCATTGTTTAGAGCAGTGGGTGCTCGAGACCATGGTTTATTAATTAAGTTCTATATTTGCTAATTTAACCATAATTCAAGATGTTAAGTCATAATAAGAATTTTATGTTATAAGCAATAGCATGAAAGTTTAGCTAATTAAGTTTTGAAAGGCGTGCGGAGCAACAGCAAGATGGTTCTGCGTCATCGGCATGACGGAGCCTCGAACATTCGTTACGATGGAACACATGCGGCTGCCAAGCAAGAGTATGGTTTGTAATACTGTTGATTTGATCATCTCATATGATGAGTGACATTTTATTTAATTTTATGACAGTGTGGAAAATCAGTGATCATCGATTTACTTTTTTGTGAAAAAATTTACTGAGCCTTCGGATCCTCCCGCCGAGATCTTCGGAACTCATCGATTCAGTTCACCTTCATACTGAAACTTTCTTTAGTGTCGCATAACAATGCCCCACCTTTTGAGAGACTTTATTGGCTGTCTCAATTGTATTAAGAAACGTTGTCACTAGTCATAGATTTAATTATTTAAGGTTAAGTAAAAACTAGTTGCACTCGAGACATGTATCATGACGGAGTTGTTTGGATGTTGCAGTGAGCATTGGGGATGTGGAGAGCAACATACCTCAGCATCGATAGCGGAATCTGTTTGTGCTCACATTAAATTTGCAAACAGCATGGCAACAACGGTATTTCAAGAGTTCGCCAGTGGCTGCTGGGTTTAAGCACCCGTTCCCGCCATGAGGGGTTACTGTGCCTCCCCTCTTCTCTTGCACTAAAGGAGGTTTTGCATGCATTCTGGTGTGTTTCTTTTGGAATATTTATTCGGGCGTTCGGAGTTGCTCGTACTGAACACGGTAGCCCTGGGAGCAAATCCCTCCCCTCCCAGACCTGATGAGGAGTTTCTAGACATACCGCAGAGGCCGTTCATGGCATCATGAGTCGGAGTGCCAACACCTTTTGCATTTTTGAGCGCCGCTCAGTGCAGCATAAGCATCATTTTTAGTCACATGATTCAGAGGGGCCTCTCTGTCTTAAGTGGATGCCACATTGTACCGTATGGTGTAAAAAATGAATTTGTGGAATAAGTTGTTTTCAGATTTGTGATAGGATTTTGTATTCGTGCAGTCCTCGCTTATTTGGTCCTGAACCCTTGATATGCCCTCTCTCCAGCGCATACTACATTGGTGTTTGTGAAGCCGTCAGTAAACTGGGGGAAGGACATGTCACACTGGTGCCCGAACCGGGACCAAAAATCTGTATTTTCCAGAGTATAGAGGGTGCCCAGACATAGTGTTATAAGCAATGGTATGTGGTAGTTATAGCATAAAGGCCATGCCAGAATGGGGTATGATGCATGTAGGAAGCACAACCATACAAGGAGGCTACACATGATAGTTTAGTGGTGGTTGCTCGGGTGGGAGTGATAGAAATCTGTCCACCGATATTAGGCCTGCAGATTGGAGAAGTGAGTGAGGACACAGAATAAGGAAAGACAGAAGCAACACTCCCGTCAATTCCTATGCAATCGTGTGAGGCATGAAAATCATGCAGCGCTCGCAGCGCCAGTAGCGGCGTGGCTGTATAAACACTAAAGAGCGAAGCGATGAGGCATCGCGTCCTTGTTAACGAAAGGTTGGAAATGATTCAGTTAAGGACTAAAAAAGGTAACAAAGAGGGTTTTTTCATGTCTTATAATATACAATAACACACAATTCTTGTAATGAAACGTTTGTTTTTATTTATAATGTTTTCTTAATGTTTAATATTAACACTTTAAAGCTACACTAACGCATCACAGAATGCTCGCTGAGCTTCCGTGATGATGGAGCCATGCTGAAACTTAAAAAATTAAAAGAACGGATATTAATCCTGCATTCACACTGATGACTTTTTCTGAATTTCTTAATTTTGCCCTCAATGGAATTAGCTAATCTCACTTTGTTTTCTAAACTAGTAAAGGAACAGGTATTTCATAATAGGCCTAATGTTTGAATGTTTCAGCATGGCCATTAGTTTTAGCCATTGGCTTTACCGACCTTGCTTAACACCCTCTGAAATAATTTAAACTTTTTTCTAATTCCTCTGAAATTAGTGCGTTATCACCAAAAATAAATTTTTAATGTTTTTTACCTATATTTTTGGTAAAAGTTTAAAATAGTGTCCCCTAATTTTCTCGGCCCCGTCTCGTTTATGCTCTGACTTCCATTAACCCCATCGCGTTTATGCTCTGAACTTTCGTGATTTTTTTTCCTCCATAAATTTTTTAAAATATAATTTATATTTAAATATTTATAATTAGTTACAATAATAAATTCAGAGCACAGTTAGCACTTGAACTTGGTCTTAGAAGCCAATTTAACACCACATGCTTAAAAGCATTCCTGAATTGTAGAGAAGATGGAGCATCATTGTTCCCACCTTGCTGACAAATGATACAAAAATAATTGTCTAAAGTTATCCTGGTTGAGACGTCTTGAGAACAAAAATTTAAAATTGTGGTGTAACTTCAATAACAGCAAAGCCGTAAATGATTGCATCCATCCATCAATGCTATTTTGCATTCATTGGTTTAAGTGTCTTCAGTAATTTGCTTATGTTTGTTAAGAATTTAATTTGTCCTAAAAGTAAAGTTGATTTAAAACTAAAGAGTATTTTACATTAAATTTTTCATACTAAAAATATATTTTAATAACTGTTCGGGAAAACTCAGATTTTTTATGTAAAAATAGATATAATTTCATTTGTAATTAATTATTCTATTTTTTCTATTCTTTAATTTTTTTTTACTGTTTTGCAGACAGTGATTGTTTTAATAAATGTTAATTAAAAAATCTCCACGTGATTATCACTGTCTGCAGCTAGTTGTCCCTCGTGAATAATTTTCGTGATCACGAGGATGTGTGTCCCACTGTTGTTGATGTTTTTTCCGTGGTTACTGTTTTGTTTTTTTTGTTTTTTTTATTTCAGACAGACCACTTCCAGCTTCTGGCTTAACCAGTCATCCCTCCTTCTGGTCCTCCACGTCCTTACTAGCCTGCAGCATGGCGTTCAACTTCCATTTATCGTTTTCATTCCAATGCTCTGCAAATTGCTCCTACCCTGCCGTTCGATGTTTAGTTTCTTATTGAATTTCTCACTTTCTCGCAGCAGCCATGATTCACCGAGCAGCATTGTTTTGCGGGTTTACCCATAAGATAATAATAATGAAATTTCTTTTAATGCTATTTCAACAATAACGCGCATAAGGGATGCCATGCTGCACATTTCAATTCTTATTCCCCATTAATAATTAATTATGATTTTGCAGTCTTTCTTTAGACATTAAATGGGAATTTTGAAATTTCTTTTCCTTATTCTTTATAAGGAATTGGTCTGTCTCAATTTTTTTTATATTTAATCTCAATTCGCTCAATGTAGCGATTAATATTTCTCGTTACAGTGTTTTGCTGTACTTAATGTACATTTAAGTATTTCTTTATTTTATTCCGAGAAATATTTTCTTTTGTAATTGAGATTGCAATGCCTATTCCTCAATTAAATCATATTGCATAGAACGTTCTTTTGTACAGAATTTTTGTATTTTATAAATAAATACCGCAATTTTTAAATCAAAATAAAAGTCTTTTAACGAGCCACGTTTACTCTTAAGTTTGGGGGTTCTTTTTTAAAGTACCTCCCATTAAATTCTATTTATTTTGCATCCCCCTCTGAACATATGGTAGCGGAGCATGGGCTCTTTCTTTTATTTTAATACAATATGGAGGAATCATATTTTGAAGAGGCCAACAAGTGCCAATTATATTTAATGGATGTATCGAGTTTTAACCTTTCTCAAAACCAAAGGGCTAGACAAACACGTCCAAGAAAAGATCTCTCTCCCTACAGAAGCATCAGCCAGCTCATCCATGCGCCTTGATTGGGCAAGAGTACGGCATTACCTCCAGAGTATGGTGAGTGATGATATTGTCATCATGCTTCAAGATGACAATCCCTATGCATTGTGGGAAGCAATTAAGCGTCGATATGGAAGGCCGGATTCAATAATAATGCAGCATCTCTTAGCCTTGCGTTTCTTAGATGCTGATGATCCGAATGCCTATGTAGCAAGAGTGCTACAAATCCGTGCTCAGGCTGGAGCCGTGTCCCTGGTTCTGGATGATAAAATTTTGATTGACCATATGGTCGCAGGTCTACCCTCAACTTATACTCCATTGAGACTCGCGGTCCAATCAAACCCATCAATGTCAATTGAAACCTTCCTGAGTCAACTATATGTGGTTTTTAAGGACCACACCACACTAAATTCCTCAATAGGTGTAGCCTCGTGTGCCACCTCTGTTTCTTCCCCGTGTCCACAGGGAAGGAGGCCGAAGACACGTAAAAACGGTCTACTTGTCTGTCCAAAATTTATCCCACTACTGCAGGTCCAGCTACTTCACACACGGCGATACCTTCTTGTTCGCAGGATCCTGCATCAACAAAGCGCATGCCTCGTGCATCAGCTTCACGTCCTAAGCATAAGCCTTGTAAATCGGGTACAAAAGGACAAAGCAAGAAACCTGCAGCCAACTGTGTTGGTGTTCCAAACAAGGATTGGATAGTTGACACGGGCAGCTCATTTCACGTAATTAAAGAAAAACAGTTCTGTGCCCTGTAGTGCGTGGGAGGGGGGGTGCCGTAAGGACCCCCTTACGATAATTCACTCCCAAGCACAACAGGAGCGGGTTTTTGGACTTGCGCGGGGTGAATGTTATATTCGCAAGGAGTAGAGGCTGACAACCGATAAATTATTCATTTTATAGAAGGAGATGAAGCCAGAAACTGTGGACACAGATTAACAAGAACAACAGGAAACCACTATTCCACATCAGATGTTCTGATGTGGAATAGTGGTTTCCTGTTGTTCTTGTTATTCATTTTAATTGCTTAGGATCAATAATTACAAATACAAATCATTACTATTGAAAATTGGGGCCCCATATTGGAAAGACATAAACTTTAACAATCATATCAAAATTAGCCAATAATCAATTAACTTATTAAAATAACGCGAAATCTTCTGAATTTACAAACATTTAATTGAAAACGTGCACCAGCACATGGGGAGCCAATGAGCCCATCATACTCTATGCCCAATCTGTAAAGGCCTACAACACAGGCCGCAAGTACCTGACAAGAGTGAATAGATTATGAGACCTATCCCACGAAAGCGTCACGCCCTCCTTTGATTTGTTGCCAAACAGTGCTACAAATTAGCGCTGCACCTGCTTGGTCAACCAGGGGAGAGAGCATTAACCCCTCAACAACAACCTTTAGACCTTTCACTGTCCGCTCATAGACGCTGTAGACTTCACTCTATTCACTCACGTATCACAATACCTATAGGCATACGTTCAGTAAACGTTCATGGAAAGCCCCCACGTGACAGGCTTCGCTTCACAGACGCTAAATGGTTATGAATATCGTTTATTGTAAACATTTCTGCTTAACTTATACAAATTTAACGCGATGTTGATCGCTACTCAATGCCAGTGTGCTTCAGAGCCGTGCAATAAACAAACATTTAACTCAGATAGATTCTCATAAGAGAATTAACTGTCGATCTTGAACTATTAAAGGTAATCGTCACTTTCTTTTGATATGCGCCTTCCCAAACGTTAAATTTCCCCACTGGTGATCATAACTTCAAGTCTGTCTGTAATACTAAAATGGAATGATCTCACCGCTCTGTTGCCGATTCATTCTCATCTTGGTCGGGAAACTTCGTTCTAGGTGCATTCCTTCATGTACTGCTCGCTTTCGACGTATAACAGTCACGCACATTAAAAGAAAAACATAGCCATCATCAATTCACAAGACAGATTATTTAAAATTAATTTGTAACCTTTATACAGGCCTGCTTTCATCCAAGCTCCTATTTTCCAGTAGCAGACACATCCAGAAACATCATCGCTGCTAGCTCGGGAGGGGGGGACTCGAACGATCTTTTTTATATTTTTTTTAAAGCTTGCCTGCAAAAGGAAAACTGACAACGATCGCTCACTCTCCCAACAATCTCCCATTTCCTCCGGGTTTGTTGAGGCTCACATACTGAGAAAAGCTGCCCCAACAATGTCTGCTTACGATTTTCCAAACAATTGTGGCAGCTTCCCTCAGATAACTAAAAAAAAACTGTTTCCAACAATCAGGAAAATATCACCTACGTACTACAAAACTTAAAAATTCCTATACAGTAACTTGACTTATTTTTATTTAAAAAAATGCCACACACATGAACAATATTCGCAACCAAACCTACCACACAACTCTTACACAACTACCGCAACACAATCGCTACAAAACTCATTTATTCAACAAATACACTTAAAACACAGAAATTTGCATAAACGACACCAACCAACTATGAAATAACAAAATACCAAACGAACTCAAAACACACACTGACACCAGTCACAGTTCTTTGATTTTTTTCAAACCTGTCATAAGCGGATACATACTGCAGCCATCGGTACTGCTGCAGCAAGCCTGTTATTAGATTCAGGTACAGTTTTAAAACTCCATGACGCACTTTATGCCCCAAACGCGTGCCTTAATCTTGTCTCCGTGAGTCAATTATCAAAGCATGGTTACAGTCTTCACTTCGGCCCAACTGGTTATTCCATTACTTCACCCAATGGCACGACCATCGCTGCACAGGAGGGCGTGGAGGACCTCCCGTTCCTTCCCGTGGTCTCAAATATCCATTCAGTTTCCCGAACGAACCCCCCCATTACTTTCAATGGCTGTCACTTATAGTGACATTCACAGTGCATTGGGCCATCCGTCATCAAAAGAACGCATCGCAGCCATGAAACACCATAGCATGCGCGGTCTTGAAGTTTTGCTGCCGTTAATTGATGACCAACCATGCGTTGCATACCTTCAGGCACGATTATGCAACGCCCCTCACAACATTGTACAAGGTCAATGGTCAACACGTCCTTTACAGCTACTTCACGTGGATACAGTGGGACCAATGCCTACCACTTCTATCCATGGAAACAAATTCCTGTTAGTAGCCGTCGATGATTTCTCACAAAAAACTTTCGTTTGTGCTTCTCCGACAAAAAGTGAAGTGCCAAAAGCGTTAATAGACTTAATACTAAAGCTACAACGCTCTACAGGATTAAACCTGGCATATGTACGTTCCGATAATGGAACAGAATTCACCAATATCTCAACAATTCACCGTTCCTGAGAACCCCCAGTCAAATGGTGTTGCTGAAAGAACCATGCGCTCCATTTGCGATGGAATTCGAGTTCTTCTTGCATCGTCAAAAGTTCCGCACCGATTCTGGGACCATGCTGCGACTACAGCAGCATTTAATCTGAATTCTTTGCCTAGTCGAGGTCAAACTAAGTCCCCTGAAGAGATATGGTCCAAAAAGAAACCGACCATCAAATATCAAGCTCTTTTCGCTTGCCTGGTATACTATTATATACCCAAGTCGCACCAATCAAAATTTGACACTCGCGCCAAAAGTGGTGTTTTTATGGGATACTCTGCTTCATCTCCTGGGTACCTTATTTATGCGCTCAATGAGAGCAAGTTTTTACGAGCACGTACTGTTCGTTTCTTTCCTAAGGTAGTTCCAGAGTTCACAAGAAAATCAGATCCATCATCTGTTCCTATGGTATTTCCAATTCACATGAAACCCCCAGTCTTTGAAGCACCACAGCATGATGAACCACATATCATTCAGAATGTACCACCAATCTCACCCACTTTAACATTAGAAAATACAAGAATGCCGGTCCTATCTAATACTGAGGACACCCTAGTGGTCACACTCCCATCAGAAACCACATCGATGGAAGATTCTCCAGTTTGTTCATCTAAATCACCAGTGAACCAACCACCCATTGAAGTCCCACAACCGGTATTACGACGTCCACAAAGATTAAAAGAGAAGGCAGAAAAACAACGTGCCACCCTATGTCATCCTGACTTTACTGACTCCGACTTGCTAATCACTCCACCATTCACACCCCAGTCTTATGAACAAGCACTCGCTTCTCCCCAACATCATCAATGGGAAGAGGCCATGCAAGATGAATTGAATTCACTCATGCTTCGTCATGTTTGGGATTTACAGCTTCCACCACCAAATGTCAAAATTTTAAAGAGCAAATGGATCTACCACATCAGATACAATCCTGATGGTTTGGTGTCCAGATTCAAGGCAAGGTTGGTGGCTATCGGCTCATCACAAGCCTACGGGAGCCAGTATGAGTTAACTTTCTCACCTGTCATCAGAATGGAATCCCTCCGCTTACTGTGTGCCATAGCTGCAAATACAGGGATGTCACTGCGCCAGTATGACGTCAAATGTGCATATCTTCACGCACCGATAGACCACACCATTTATCTATCACCACCCAAAGGATTATCAACGCCAGTTAATGACGTCTGCAAATTGCGTAAATCATTTTACGGCCTCAAACAAAGTGGAAGATGCTGGAATGTAAAATTGTGTCAGCTTCTTACCTGATTAAAATTCACTCCATCCAGAGCAGACGATTGTTTTTTCTACTACACCAATGCTGAGTGCACCATTCTCTTAACAGTCTACGTGGATGACATCGTGGCAGCAACAACAAATGTCTCCATCCTAACCTCCATCATGGACAAAGTGAAACAAGAAATCGACTTCGTGGAGTTAGGAGTGGTAAAGCATCTGCTAGGTATGAATGTGTCACAAGTGAACGGTTCAATTCATCTGTCACAGGAACATTATATCAAGCAAATCCTACATGATTATGGCCTTCAAGACATCAAACCAAAGACCATGCCACTAAGCCCTCATGTGAACCTTGGTGATACTGCGGATTCACGACTGGTTGATTCTACCAATTACCAATCTCTTCTCGGTTCCTTAATGTATGTAATGACTTGCACGCGGTTGGATATAGCTTTTGCAATTACTAGGCTAGGCTGTCGACACATGCTAAATCGCCTACACATTTGCATATGACTGCTCTTAAGGGCGTCGCTTCTTATCTTAAACACACCTGCGACACATCACTCGTTTTTACCCCATCTATGGGTCCTCTGTGCGCATTCGCTGACGCTAGATAGTGTGTCACCCCACAGAGTAAAGGATACTCTGGAATTTTGATCAAACTGGGGGAAAATATCATAACCTGGTCATCTAAGAAGCAACGTTTAGTCGCCCTGAGCAGCTGCGAAGCCCAAATAATCGCTATAAATGAATGCGTGAAGTCACTGAAATGTCTTTTTGACCTCATAACCGAGTTAGGACAAGGGGAGTTTGTTTCTTTCCCCACAATCATTTATACTGACTCAACATCTGCCATAGCATGTCTGGGAGCCTTAGAATCGAAGAGTAGGACAAGACACATCTTGAGATTGCATAATTTCATTGCGCGAGAAATTAATCTTCAGAATTGGACTCTTACCTACTGTCCTTCCCCCGACATGCCGGCAGACGCACTAACTAAACCTTTACCTGCCCCTGCTTTACGCAGATTCCTGGATTTGTTATCCTTATCTAAGCAGCATAAGTAATTATTTATATTAAATTACTTAATTCGTTGGTTTGCTGGCCTACATGAGGGTATTTACAAAGTTTATCTTGTTCCTTTAAACTTCATAATTGCAAAGTTATTTACTTTGCGAGATGAGAGGGGTTCTAAACGCAATATTTTTTTGTTAAATGACTTTAGCTTTAAAATCACAAAAGGATATTTTTTGGGCTTGTTCTTACCTTACGTGACCACATTGTTTTTTTACTATATGATGTTTTTTATTTACATTTATTAACATATTGTACGTTTAATATACATTTTAATTATGGTATACCAAAATGCAAAATATACTTTTTTGTCTTATTTTGCTAAAAAAGCAAATCCTACTGTGTGCGCACACAAAAATGAAAGGAAATAATAAAGGCATAAATGTTTTTTTGTTTATTGTAACTTAGACAATTTTTTTTGTATAAGTAACGTCAGTACCTAAACTTCTATCTGTGCAAATGACCGTCATTTTTTTTTGTGTTCAAGATAATTACAGGGGGCTTTGTTCGGGAAAACTCGGATTTTTTTTTGTAATTAATTATTCTATCTTTTCTATTCTTTAAATTTTTTTACTGTTTTGCAGACAGTGATTGTTGAGTATATATTGTTTTAATATATGTTAATTAAAATATCTCCACGTGACTATCACTGTCTGCAGCTAGTTGTCTTTCGCGTATAATTTTCGTGATCACGAGGATGTGTATCCCACTATTGTTGATGTTCTTTTCGTAGTTACTGTTTTTTTTATTTCAGGCAGACCCCTTCCAGCTTCTGGCTTGACCAGACGTCCCTCCTTCTGGTCCTCCATGTCCTTACTAACCTGCAGCATGGTGTTCAACTTCCATTTATCATTTTCATTCCAGTGCTCTGCAAATTACTCCTACCCTGCCGTTCGATGTTTAGTTTCTATTGCATTCCTCACTTTCTCGCGGCAGCCATGATTCTTTACCGAGAAGCATTGTTTTGCGGGTTTACCCATTAGGTAATAATGAAATTTCTTTTAATGCTATTTCAACAATAACGCGCATAAGGCACGCCATGCTACACATTTCAATTCTTATTCCCAATTAATAATTAATTATGATTTCGCAGTCTTTCTTTAAACATTAAATGGAAATTTTGAAAATACTTTTATTTTGATTTAAAAATTGCGATATTTATTTTGCATCCCCCTCTGAACAATAACAGGTGCCATCTTTTCATTTCTTTAGCTTCATGGAGAATGCGTTCCAAGTGCCAATTGACAGCACCCGATCCCGTTGTCGCTTTACCGGTTTCTCCTCCTGGGTAAAGGCATGCGCTGCCCCCGGCCGTTTCCCCAAGCGCATAGCGAGTGCACTGGTGGGGCTTCTCGGAGGCATTGCTCCGAGATAACAGCCGGGAGACTGTCGACTATTTTTCGAACGAGAGCCTCTGCCTAACTCCCGAACGCGGGTGACTTTAACCTGCGCCACACCTGATGCAGTATGAATTTTCTCATTCGTCGACATCATGAGATATATGTTTGTTTGGATACTCTTCGTCTCACTTCTCAACCATGACTTTTCTGGTATGGGTGACCCTAAAGTAGCCGTGCTACAACCAGCATAGCTCACAGAATCCCTGAAGCACCCAAACCCCTGACCCACGGTAAGGGGGCATCCACTCAGGACAGTATCAACAGCTAAAGCCAAGACCTGGGAGAATTTCGGGGAGAAATTGGAGGCAGACTATGGTTCAGCAAACAAGGTGTTCTGGCAGACCGTGCGCCGCCTCCGTGGAAAGAAGTCTCTTTCATCACAAACTATTAAGAGTTCAGATGGGAGGCTTCTGAAAATGGAGGAGAGCGTATTGCATAGTTGGAAGGCATACTTTGCATCTCTTCTTAATCCGGTGACGACAACAACTGAGGCATACGAGGTGCACCTTGGAGCTGAGAATAGTCACGGTAGTATCACTGAAACAGAAGTCAGATGGGCAATTAAGTCCCTGAAGACTGGCAAAGCTGCAGGTGATGATGAAATCCGGTCCGAGATGTTAAAGGCCTTAAATCAGGATGGTATCCTGTGGCTGACTCGAGTGTGTCAGGTTGCTTGGATATCTGGACAGGCCCCTAAGCAATGGCAGACAGGAATTGTGATCCCTATGTTCAAAAAGGGAGACCAGAGAGATTGCAACAACTATCGAGGCATCTCTTTGCTCAGCATTCCTGGGAAAGTGTATGCTAAGTGTCTGGAGAAGAGAAGTCGGGAAATAGTCGACTCCAAACTGTCGGGAGAGCAGTGTAGTTTCCGACCTGGCCGAAGTACGACGGATCACATCTTTGCTCTAAGGCAAATCTTTGAGAAATCCTGGGAGCATGCAAAAGAGGTCTACGCTTGCTTTGTGGACCTCGAAAAAGCATATGACAGAGTTCCTCGAGAG
>JAHWFO010088459.1:4306-24950 GCA_023313115.1 Rhysida immarginata | reverse complement strand
TATTTAAAATTAATTTGTAACCTTTATACAGGCCTGCTTTCATCCAAACTCCTATTTTCCAGTAGCAGACACATCCAGAAACATCATCGCTGCTAGCTCGGGAGGGGCGGACTCGAACGATCTTTTTCATATTTTTTTTAAAGCTTGCCTGCAAAAGGAAAACTGACAACGATCGCTCACTCTCCCAACAATCTCCCATTTCCTCCGGGTTTGTTGAGGCTTGAGGTTTGAGATAATCATTGGTAAAATAGATGAATATTATTGTAGAAGACTCACTTATTAATGTCATGTGATGATTCAGTCCATCAGTGGTTCTCCGTGGTTGTTGTTGGAGCAAGGAAGAGAAAGTGGGCCAGGCGTTGCACTTTATTTGCTCCTGACAAAGCATGGAGGAAGAACCCGCTCTAGGGGCGGACAACCTGGAAATTTGCCCGGGCCGGCAAATCTAAAAGGGGGCGTTTTGGTTGTGAATGTGACAAAATATTGATAAGTTATATACCCAATTAATCGAAATTGTCGATTTATTTCTATCGCTAAAATTACCATGCATTTTACAAAGGACGCTGCGTCAACTTGTTTGAAACAGGAATACTGGTAGGGAAGAATATCATGCTTTGAATTGAAGAAATATTATTCCTCAGATTACAAAGGGCCGCTCTTAGGGTGATTTCGTTACATAAAAGCATTAATTTTGATAATACGTCGGTGGTGGTAACAAGTGCAATATTTTTTATATTTTTGCTTTGCCTCAGTTTTAGTCTGTTGTGGATGGAGATACACAATGTATAGAATCGCAGAATTAACAGCATTGATTTGCATTTCCGCTATGCTAATAATCATGGCCAATTTAATAGAAAAAAAGGAAGCCTCGATGATGGTGGCGTACTGCATTATATAAAAAACGGACAGGTTCCAAACTATTAACAGATTTAAAATGCAGAACATCAGCGGTCAATATAAAAATTTTATCCGAATGACTCCCACGGATTTTAAAAATTTGTTAACCAAAAAAGGGCCAAACATCTGTAAACAAGAAACCCATTTTCGGCAGCCAATCTCACTTCAAGACAGGTGAGTGTATAGTTGAAAAATTTAATTTGTTTAAAGAGTGAATTGAATTTAATTGCAATATTTTTTGACATGACAGGCTAGCCATCACTCTACTGCATTGAACAATCAAATGACACCGGGACGCAGTGTGCGTTGGTAGGCCTAGATTATTTTATTTTTAACAATTAACACAAGCAATCTACTGTAATAACTTTTAAAGTAATTGTTTGCAAAGAAATTTCAAGGTGCACGTGCTTGTTTGTTGAAAAGTCTTAGGACAAACTTCGTCAAGGAGATTCCATGGTATCCAACCCCTTTGTAAAATACGATTACTCCATATGTAAATGAACTAATCGCATTTTGGGAAAGCAGTAGGTAAAGATTTGTTTTAAAAAGTTTACTTGATGTACTTTTTACGTGTGTAAAGTTAAACAAACAGTATGAACGTTTTACATGGAATGATTATGCAGACATGCATCTGTGTCTCGGTGCTGCTGGTACCATGGATGGTGCAAGGCGTTTGTATGCTGAACGTTATCCCAACAGAATTCTTCCCAATTCACGAACATTTGGTGCAGTAGATCGTCGTCTAAGAGAAACAGGTGCATTTGCTCATGATAATCATCAGCGTGGACGTCGTCGGTGGTTACGTTCCACTGAATTAGAGGATGAAGTTTTGGAAGGGTTTAACCGAAATCCATCGACAAGTATTCGTGCGGTCGGAGCTGCTCTGAATACTTGTCATACCACTGTATGGAACATTCTACATGAAAACCTGCAACATCCGTTCAAGCTTCGAAAGGTGCAGGAATTATGTCCCAATGATCATGGTCCCCGGCATGCTTTCGCGGAATGGTTTATGCAGCAACAGAATAGAATTCCAGACTTTCCTTCCATGGTTTTGTGGAGAGACGAGGCAACGTTTACGTGAGAGGGAATGTTCAATAGCTACAATAGTCATCTGTGGTCTCATGTCAACCCATGTGCAACACATGTTAACAGTTTTCAGCATCGTCTTTCGTTGAATATTTGGGCTGGCATGATTCACAATGTCCTGATTGGGCCATATCTCCTACCATGCCGTCTTAACGGGCAAACATACCTTGGTTCTTGAAGATGTTCCACTAATGACCAGACATTTGATGTGGTTTCAACAGGACGGCACACCTTCGCATTACAGAAGATCAGTTGGAGATTACCTAAATGAGACATATCCTGGTTGTTGGATTGATCGTGGCGGACCAGTTGCTTGGCCATACCGAAGAAGAATTGGCGGCTCGTGTTTTCGCGGCAGCAGGTGACATCAGCGACCGTGCTAATCAACTGCTTCCACGCATACATCAATCCATCATAAGGCGTTGCGAATTGTGCTGTGAAACAAATGGCGGTCATTTCGAACAATTGCTGTAAAAGTCATACAATAGATTGCTTGTGTTAATTGTTAAAAATAAAATAATCTAGGCCTACCAATGCACACTGCGTCCTGGTGTCATTTGATTGTTCGATGCAGTATTGTAAGTAAACGGAGCTGCGGGGACCCATGTTCATATGACAAAAAATACTTCTAAGGACCTCTTCTATCATCTCCCAAAAAATCTGTACTCAATTCAAAAACACCCTGTATACGCACATTAAAATTATTTTAAATATGTCTAATCACATATAGTAATTGAATAACTTGAACAATATAAACCTGATGAATATTTACAAATTATGTATTAATCCTTCATTGATTATTACCTCTACTATAATGCGATCCCTGTTTTTGAAATAAAATGAAAATGTGCAAAAATATACAGAAAAAAATCTTTTTAAGTTTAAATTCACCAAATTTCAATTCATTTTGGGACATCTGCCCCATTAAAACCATTGAAAGTTTATAGCCCTACATTGACAGGGAAAGCTTTCTCGCTCATACATCGACAAATAAACACAACAATACATCAATTTTCTTAATAAAAATACAAGTAATCTTTATTCAGTTTAACATTTTTCATAAATTGACTGCATAAGCTTTCTTCCAGGCAGTTTGAAAGTTGGCTTATTTGGAAATAGCGATCTTTGGCAGAAGTTATTTTCGATGTTGTTAGATGTTGGCGACGAAAAATTCGAATAAAAAGTGAATTACTTTATTGTATAATGAACTGGATACTGTATATGCTGTATAATTAATCTATAACACACGGTAGTTTCGTTGTGAATTTCATCAGGACAGTAGTTCGAAGCAGTTTGGAAGCAAAGACCATCAATATTGATGGTCTGTATTTAGAAATAGCGATCTTTGCGAAGAGCTATTTTTGTATTAGATGTTGGCGACGAGAAATTCAAATGAAAAGTGAATTAATTTATTGTGTAATGAATTGGACACTGTATATACAATATAATTAATGTATATTATATGGTAATTTCATCAGGACAAAAACCCATCCGGACAAAACCTCCTCCAGCATCAGTCGTCGTTGGAGGGCTGATATTTATCATCTTGTATAATACGAACCAGCAAATTTAGGTGCTTTTTTAGGCCAAAAAATATGCATTATAGTAGAGGATTTACGGTACTATATGACTGAGACTTTTGGAAAAATGAACAGATATTTATATGAAAAAAGGACGAGACACAAAAACCCTGGAATACAATAAATAATAGTTATTAAGTAAAAATAAAAAAGAAATAATAATTGACAAAATAATTAATAAGTAAAATCAAAATAAAAAAAATAAAAATAAAATAAAAAGCTGATGTTTTGGATAGAGGCTATCCTTTATCAAAGCAAAAAGGATAATTCTCTAAAGGCAATTAGAATATTAGAGAATTATCCTGAAGTTATGAAAAGAGTACTAAAGGACGGCTTTATATATAGTTGGCATAGGGAACAGTAAGACTGTCTTGGCTGAAAAACTAGAAGCAACTGGGAATTGTCAAAAAATTTTGTAACCGGGAACAGTCAGGGAATCATAAAATCTGAAAAATTTTAACAATGTCAATAATACCCTATCAGGATAGCCCCCATTTTTTTGGCTGTTATATCGGAAAAAATCGAGGAAAATTCAGGGAATTCAGGGAAATTGTTTTGCTAGACACCCTATCATTCCTAAACTTTTTTATAATTTTAATTTTGTATGTGTTATCCTATTGCATTTTTCTTGCTGCCCTTTTATTACCTCCTATTTGTCCTCCTTCCTCTCCTGTATATATAAAGTCGTCCTTTAGTACTCCTTTCATAACTTCAGGATAATTCTCTAATATTCTAATTGCCTTTAGAGAATTATCCTTTTTGCTTTGATAAAGGATAGTCTCTATCCAACACATCAGCTTTTATTTTATATTTATTTTTATCGGTAGAAGGGTGGATCATAATACTATTCCTATTGATTAAACAGGTGGTGGCCTTACAGTGTAACAGAGGGACATCAGGAGTTCCACCATTTACTACCGGCTTTGTCAAAGATATATACAGCAAGAAGCATGGAAGCCTTTATATACAGAACAGTGGTACAAACTGTGCAAATACATGAGCCAATAGGAAACAAAAGAATTAAAGAGGAAATAGTGGCCAGTAGGATAAATAGAATAAGCACAGATTTTTGAAATATAATGGGCAACAGAATAAAAAGAGAGTAAATGCTAATATTATGAATTATACAAAAAGAAAATACACAAGGGGATGGTGCGCGTTTACGCGCACTGAAAAGAGAACTTATCCGGTTGTCTGAGGACAAGAGGATTAACAGAAAATAAAATAAACGAGCAAGAAATAACAAAATGCAAAAGAAAACGTAAACAATAATAAAGAAACCGAGAAAAAGGTATCATAATAGATCAGATAAAGAGTTAAATATTGCATACACATTAAAGTCTGTTTGACAATTGAGAAGCAGGTGGGGAGTGGAATTCTTGGCCTTGAATATTTCGATCGCTTCGAGGGTAGCAGTTTTTTCTGGTCTATGCAAAGTGTGTCCGGAATCTTCAAAGTGGTTTGCATAGTGGAAAATACGATCTCGTTTTTTATACGAGTCAATGTGTTCTTATGTGACACGCCCCCCCCCCCTTAATTTATATATGCATGACGACCCAATAACTCATTGCTACTTTGTTGGAAGGCGCGCATCAACTAAGTTCGGAACTGATACCGGAGGAGTGAAATATCGTGAATCAGAATATACAAATCAACCAGTCAAAGTACTAAAAACAAGTAATGATTTATTTTAACCTTATCAGCTTGATACAATTATAGTCCAAAACAAACATTACTTTTACAGTACATTAAATTGCACTAATCTTTGCTTACGATCGATTGTGTAATCATCAACAAATAGCAATATACTAAAGTGGCCCCTTAGATACTGTGCTACTGCTCCATAACCGCCACCAGGTGCACAGAACACATGCAGTTCCTCACAATACAATATGAAAACAAGGGTCTAGATCAATCATCATTAACCAAGAATACACCTAAGCAGCTTGTATAGCATAAGCTAACATTTTCCAAATTCTTTTATAACCCAAACAGTGTCATGTCCAGGAAAACAAATGCTCCTCATGCACTGTAAGTGATATGCTGATTAACAGCGGCACACGTCTCTCTTCCCGTAGTTCGTATATACCTCACGTCACTGTTCTAGTAAATCTTTGCGTCGTCCACAGTCAACGAAATAAAATAAGGTAAGCAACTCACCAATAGTTGTCATCAATAGTGGAATACTGCAGAATTTGAATGCTGGATCAGAATAAATACTTGCAATCAACATCAGCTTCTCCATCGGTATAATTATATGAGAACGCACATCGAACGTTACCCACGAACATTTCACACTGCATCTGAAATACTCAAAACTCCGTCTTATATATATGTCAGCACAAGGAAAAATTATAGTAACTTATCCTCTGTTGCCATAAATATATTATTCATGAAACTTATCTTTGCAGATGGTGGTAAAACACATCGAATGTTGAATGATCTTGTTCTCAGATGCCATCATAAACAAAAAAACATCTATCTGAAGACAACATAACAACATCCGTCCCTGACTAACATTTTTATTCAAAAAAAAAAAAACAAACTTGAATTTTCTCATACAAACGAGCAACACGTACTTAACAATTAAGGGATGCCTAGGATCTCATCTTTCTGGAATTTCTCACTCACAACAATAATAAGTGTCAACAATAACTCACTCTGTTACGTTTCTCTACTGATGCAACCGGATCAGAATTAATACATTAAAATTCAACAATTATACACAAAATCAAAAAGAATATTTTTTAAAACAAACATATTTCCTAAAACAAAACATACCACATCAGGAATTATATCAAGCTGATAATTATTTTAGCAATATTATCTTGAACGAAATATTAATTAATAACACGGAATTAAAATCTATTTTAAGTAAAAAAAAAAAATTTTTAACTATTTATTTCTCAATAGTACCCAGAACAATATTACCCAATAAGCAACATCACTTGTCACACTTTGAATCACACAGCAAAATTGCGGGTCGATTATCCCACATGGAATCTGTCACAAAGCGCACAATTCAGGCGGTAAACTCCGGATTGGGAATATTTGTCGGTGATGACGGCGGCGGGTGGGTTCAGGAAGCGGGCTGATGGGGTAGGAGTACGAAAAGATATTCGAAGGTCAAGGGACGACAGGAAGTTAGAGAGCTGGAAGAAATTAGGGCCCAGATATATTTAATGTTTAGTTTTTATTTTTATTTTAATAATTAATTATTTTATCAATTATTATTTAATTTTTTTTTATATAATAACTATTACTTTTGGAAAAACAAATAGTAAATTCTTCGCTGTTGCTTATTGTGAAAGTCAGAAAGAAAATATTAAAAGTCATACCTGATGACTTATACTTAATATTATAGACGTCTTATTTATTTTTTAGAATTGTACTTTTTTAGAACACCCAAAGACCCAAATTAGATGAAAAAAAAAATTGATGAATGATAGGTCCTCAATGCAACAATTAATATACAGTTAAGTTCCATAAACCTCAGCAGATAGTCTAAAGGGGAGATGCTTATTAATAAGTTAATTAATTAAACCCAGGGAAAAGCTTGTTATCATTTCATCAATAAAATATATTGAAATTTTAAAATATTAGACTTGGAATATGTCCATTATATTAAATCCATGTAATAATCCATTACATCAAAATGCTCTTGCAAAGGCATATGGAAATAATACCATATAACATAAAGCAGACAAATGTACCATATAAATTATATTACAGAAATCACCAACTGTAATGTTTTCAAAACTAAGTATACTTCAATTTTTCTAGGAATATCTTTGATAATCCTCATTCTAACAAAAGAAAACTTAAGGAACTTATTTTTTAAAAAAATTATTAAACCTACTTATAAGAAGGGTGCACGGACCAACAATGCAAGGAAAAGTTGGTGCAATAATAGGTATCAATAATGGTATCAACACGCAAATGCAACAAGCGTATGCAGCGATCAACAATATATATGTCATGACCAACAATGCAAGGCAAAGTTTGTGCAATATATAGGGTGTATCACTTTCAATGGTCATAAAATACCTAGGGTGATCCTTAGCATGACTACAAACTTATGTTCAAAATTCAAATGTTAAGGGTCTAAACATCACGCAAAGTTTGCTGAAAACCTGTTGAAAACGTCATTTAATCTCAACAATTGCCGCTGATTTAATTATAATCGCCCCTTTGAATTTAATGAACTGCTTGTGCGGAAAGTCCATAAATGACGTAACGACACAATTTAAATATTGAGTTTTCGACATTTTTGATAAGGAACTTTAAGTTTGTATTCATGCAAAGGATCACGCTAGGTACTTTATGACCATCGAACCTGATGCACACTGTAGAAAAGGTTAAATGTGTAACAATGCCTAGAATTCTTGTTATTCTGGCTTTTCATAGATTTGAGAGTTCTTAGTACTTAACAATTTCTTAAAAATCTTTAAAAATCATCAGTAACTGGAGATAATGGAGAGTTAGCAGACGATTGAGAAAGAGTGGAAAGAAGACAGAGGAAGCAGTCCTTTCGCTCTGTGCTGTATTGAGCAAATGGTGAGCATATCAATAGAAGAATCGGTGACTGCTAGACTACACAAAGTGATAAATGGCCAGGTTTTGCTTCAAGACATCGAGAGCAGAGCGGGAATTGCAACAATCAAGTGTACATCTAAAGTAAGATTACGTGATTAAAAAATTATTTAGACTAGCTGTGGCATACTTGGAGAGGTTCATCCATTGTGAGCCTTCAAAAATTTTTTTTTCCAATTTTCATTAAGAAATTTTACAGTATTAATTCTAAACGTTTTCATGTTTTTTATTTTGGAGATATTTCCAAATTTTATCAAAAAAACAATGAGTCAGAGCCATGCCAAGGTATTCACCTAGCTTATTTGGTAGCACATCAGATCCAAACATTTCAAAGAAATACATTTTGACTATATTCTGTGGGAATGTGTATATTTTTGAAACTGAGATGCTGATAATGCGATGATTGTGTGGTGAGTGGGTTGTGAATATATCGGGAAATGATTAAGCTTAGTCAAGGTATAGGGTTGGATACAAGATTTAATGGCAATTCATAATTTTAACAAATACAATATGTTTACAAGATAAATACATTCTAAATTGACTCATCCTAATGCTCAACATCAAACAGTGTCACAAAATATAAAGGCTTAATGAAGATAGATAGAGGTTGCATATACTTGGGCTGAGAACTTAAATATAAGCAAAGTAAATTCCCTGATATTAACTTCAGATTTCATGTTATCAATAATAATTAAAATAGACAAGAAATTCAACTTACAGGATAATTACTATATCATTATGGTATCACTGAATAAGGAACAAAGAAGCAAAAAAATGCAAGATAAGAAAATGGTTGAATATTACCTTGTGATGTGGTCACTTGTGTAGTAATTTTCTTTGTAATAAGTTATGGCTTGAGTGTCATATAGTTAGGCTTAAGTCTTTTGTTGTAAGCTTTTAGATACTGCAATGTGTGTAGTGGCCTTACAGTATAAGACATGGACAATACAATTACCAACTAGTTTCGCCATTTATTCCCGGCTTTGTCAAGGTACACAACAAGAGGCTCGCAGGCCTTATATACAGAAAAATGGTACAGATGGACCAATGAGCGTAAAAATATGATACATAGGAAATGGCCAATAAGAGAAACAAACGAGATAAGCATAAAAATTAAAATATAAAACTATAGGAAATGACAAAAGTGATGCGACAAAAAAACGCGGACCGTAAAGAGAACATATCTGGTTGTCAACAGGGGAAATTGACAAAATAAAATAGAAAAGGGAGAATGACAAAATAAAACCAGTTTACAGTAAATCAGAAAGAGGATTAAGTATGGTAAATATGTCGAAGTCGGTCTGGCGGTTGAGTAATCGGTCGGGGTTTGTCTTCTTGGCCTTGTAGATTTCGATAGCTTCGAGGGTGGTAGTTTTTGAAGGATTATGGCATATGTGTAAGACGGACATCACTTCATCTTGCGTGCTAAGGGGGTTACCGGTTCTCCTCAGGTGGTTAGCATAGTGTGATCGTTTGTCATTCTTGGTGTATGACTTGGCATGTTCTTTAAAACGTACTGTGAAAGTACGAGAGGATAATCCGATGTAGTATTTGTCGCACAACGTACAATCGAGGCGGTAGACTCCTGGTTGTGCGAGTTTATCGTAAACGACGGCGGATGAGGGGTTCAGTGTGCGGGTGGATGAGAGGGGGGAGCGTAAGGATACTCAGAGTCCGAGGGAAGATAGAAAACGGGAGAGTTGAGAGAAATGGGGACCTAGGTACATTAAGGAGACCCACTTCTTGGACTGGGGTGCATCAGGGGAGGTAGGATTGGAGATGGCGTGTTGCCGGCGGTGGAGGAAACGGGAAAAGGAGGAGTTGGAATACCCATTCCTATGGGCAAGGGAGCGGATGATGCGTAGTTCGGACGAGCGGGCGGAGGGGTTGAGGGGAGCTTCAAGGCACGGTCGATTAGGCAACGTAGGGATGCTAGTTTGTGTATCGGGGGGTGTGAAGAGGAACAATGGATAAGGTTAGAGGATGTAGTAGGCTTGCAGTAAACGGAGAAGGTGAGGCGGTTGGAGGGGACGTCGTTAGTGATGAGGATGTCCAGGTAAGGGAGGGATCTGTTGGACTCGATTTCGAAGGTAAACTGGATATGGGTAGAGAAAGAATTAAAGGTGTCAGCTATGGCAGGAGGGGAAGTAGAACGGGAATCGAAGAGTATGAGAATGTCGTCGACATAACGGAAGTAGGCTATGATAGTGGTATTGTTAAGGAGGGGCTTAACAAAAGTTAGTTCTAAATGTTGTAAATAGACTTCAGAGAGGAAACTGCTAAGAGGAAAGCCCATACCTAATCCGGTCGGTTGGGTATAGAAGGAGTTATTATAAGTAAAGTAATTTTGGGAAGAGATAACAGAAAGGATAGATAGAAGGTCGATAACATTGGGTGTAGGGAGGGGAGAAGAGTGTAGGCGGCATTCGAGGATTTTTAGGGTGTCAGCAACGGGGATATTAGTGTAGAGATTAGCTATGTCAAGGGACATTAGGGAGAGATGTTCGTCAGTATTAATGTTGGAGAGGGAATTAGTTAAGGCAAGTGAGTTGTCGGATGAAAGTTCCATTTCTACCTGGACAGAAACTCTTTTGTCGAACTTTATTTCCTGTTAATCGTCCAGCCCCAATTTGGGTTGGATTTTATTACTGTAAAATCTTTATTGTATTGATTTTGTCAGAGTTTATGAATGTAGTAGTTATAATGAATATTTGTATTACAAGTTATGTAGAAATTTTAGCTTACTTGTATTTTTAAAAGAATCTTTTTGGTAAGAACATCGCCCACGCTTCGAATCTAGCGTGCTGGCGATGACATCACTTTCTGCCAGAGCCAAGAACTGATGTGTGAATTCCGGAAATGGAGTGAGTGTTTCACCCACGCCACCACCAGGGGGGCAGCTCGACACCCACCTTGGATATAAAAGGACGCTGGAGAATGCACCGAGATTATTCCCGGTCCAGAGTCATGACCAATAGGTCCTTTATGAGATAGATGTCCAAGAAGACGACGATGCCGAAGCAGATGATTTGGAACCAGGAACAATCATGTTCCACCCGGACTGGGATCCTTTTGGTTGATGTCTTAATTAGCGGTTAGGCCTAATCCTCTCTTGGAAAGAGAAAAACCACATGGTAATTTTAAACTGTTCAGTTTATCTTTATTATTGGTATACCTTACTTGTATTCTTGAATTGTCAGATCATTAGTTTCTATACGATTAGAAAGTTAATAACTAGATTTAGTATGGACAATAATATTCTGGAGAATTAGATGTGGATTCTATTTATTTTAGGTTTAGATTAAAGGGAAGATTTAGAGCCATTTTGGATGGAATTTAAGCTGGTAACTTTTGTCTAGTGTAACTTTAGAAAGGGTTTGAAATACCTAAGACTGTGTTGGAATATAGATTCATGAATTAAGATTATGGGTATTTTTTAGAGTGGAAGGTTATTGTGATACCTTGGTAAGAATAGTAAGTTTTCTTAAGTTTTAGGCAAGTGGATTCATTATTTGTGGGATTGGATTTAACGGAAAATATATTGCCCTTATTAGTGGGCCTTTGAGGTCGTAAATTTGTTGAGATGTTAGAAGGGATATAGAAATATTAGACTATTATGGAGTGTAGACTTTAGGATTATTGTGATTAATGGATTGTGAATTCAATTGACTATTGAACAGCTAACTTTGTTTATGGAGGGTTTATGCTATTGTAATCTAATTTGGGAACTGACTAAAAGAGGCCAAGTTTATTTAATTGTAGAAGTTAATGATGTGGCTGAATTGTGTAAGATGCCGAAATTGATCTTTATGATTGTTGTGTATGGATTAGCTAAGTATGATTATCAATTTGATTATTGGAATCTTCAGTGTTATTGGTGACTACAATATTAATGACATTTGGAAGTTAGATTGCATCTTATTATTGGATTGTTTTGAAGACAATTTAACGTTAAAGTAATACTAGCACAGTGGGTACCTAAACAGTTTTTGTTATGGGGAAAGGTTTAGCTTTCTTATCAGTGTGCATACTTGATACTTGGTTTGTATGGGGGCTTGAGTGTTTTGGTTCATAGACAGTGGCTGTGTTAACCCGTAATTGGAAGGCTAGTCCTGTTTGTTCGGACTCGTATCTGGGTTTTAGTGGTGGCCCGCTGGTGTTGGATCCAGTGTGTTTGCTTTGTTTTACCACTGTTGTGAACACCCCCTTGCGTTTATGCATTTACACAACGGGAGGTTTTCGTGTGTTGTGACCTGTTTGCACATTTGGGTAGTTTAGTCCCTTGTATAAGAAGGCTATTGGGAGTCTTATTGGTTAGACTTGTGCTAGCTATTATTGGTCCGTAGTTGTCAGTACTTGGATCTTACAGTTTACAATGGAATGTATGTACTTCGCTTACTGCTTATCTTGTTTAACTTATTTGTATTGTACCTTTCTTGTTTAAATTAAAAAAAAAATCTTTTTCGCATATCAATCGGTCCCACCCCTTTCTTAATTTAAGTTGAGACACTTCTTAGGAAAGACTGCTGACAAGGTGATGATAACCCTAAAAACGACGTCACCACACTTTACCATGCTGGGTCTTGAAAATCTCGACTGATCCTGTGTTCAAGAGGGTACTTAACTCGTGGAAGCCTGATTCTGGAATGCTTTTTTTGAAGCTCGCACTTCTCCTTTTATTTCCCAGGCCGATCCCGCAGTGAATCCTTGGATCGCCCCCTGGTGGCAAGGCCAGAAACACTCATAACACTTCCGGAAACAGCGATCAGCGAAGCCAAGATTTCCCAGCATGCCAAGCGTCGCGATATTACTACACAGAGCTAATAATGATAGAAAGCTTAACAAAATAAACAATTTAATTCTAATATTAAGTCTTTCTCTATTCTAGATATCCTCCACACACATTATAGCACAATAATATAAAGTTCCTTCTTTGATTATAGTCCTCAAACAAGTGGATAACGATCTCAATGGGCGTTAGGCCTAACGGCCGTATGGTGCGATCTGCGTTACCAATAGTGAGCTTTTGTACCGATTGTAAGATTTTGTACTAATCATGGGAATTTTTACCAATCGTGAGATTTCTTACACTAAAGCACATCACCAGGAAAGTTGACAGTGATAATTCCAAGAAAGTGTCATGTAACCCTTTTTTAAAGGAGGATTACTGTAACCTTAAGCAAGAAACAATAAATAAATAAACTAACTTCATCACAATTGAACGTTCGTTTCCAAGAATTATTAATAATGAGCTTAGAATGATGATACAGTGACAGGACATTAATAAGGCAGCGTCTATTGATGAGGCAGAGTAGTCACACGTGTCTCCCTTGAGCTGCCAATCAAACGTTCAGACGACTGGCGAAAATGTTTGTGTCTGAAAAGGAAAAAGAAAGAACAAGTATTGGTCAGAGAATCTCTGCAACTAAAACAGAAAAAGCTATACGGGCATTTTAAACGAGCTAATTTGTTTGGAACTCGGCTCCTATAACACGTAATTTGGATGATTCACTGGGAGCAACTTACCAGTTAATTTTTCCAATTTAGGCATGCGCACGGTTCCGAGATGGGTTCTCGAAGTGTGCACATGTTTGGCCAAATTTTCCTGTTTTCCACTTAAAACCACCCAAATGTGTAAATTTCCAGTTTAGAGTAAACTTTTGGCCAACACAAGTGCCACTGAACATCACGAGTTTCAAATAGAGCAAGAAATAGAAAATAATAATAAAAAAATATTACATATTTGTTTTTAAATACTATGCTTATGAGAAACTTGAGATTGGTGTATCCTGTTGATTTTCTCAATAGCCACGGGACACATCTAGGGTATCAGAGCTTCTACATCAAGGGCAAGAAAAACTTGAGACTAAAATATCTGGTGATGCTCCTCAGTGGTGAGACAAGTCAAGAAGAGTTTAGATAAAGTCCTGGAATATCACCTAGAATTCCTGCTTGTTATATTTTCCGTAGAATGGATAGTCACTTCGCTTTGAGTTGTATTGATGGAGTTATTATTAAACCAATTGGGAATTAAAATTTAATTTTTTGAGATCGTTCCATTTACCTATAAGTCCATATCCTGGGCAACGCCAGGTACCTCTACTAATCTATATATATATATAGAAAGAGGGATGTTTGTGGGTGGGTTTATTTGTTTGTTTGTTTCTTATCTACAGTTCTGATCTTGATGAAATTTTGCATACTTGACCTTCAAAGCATGAGGAAGGTCACTGTCTACCTCAGATTTTGAAAAAATAATAATTATTGATAAAAAATCTATATTCATGGTTATGGCATGGCATATTAATGAGAAATATCTCATGACCAACAACACAAGCAACGTTTGTGCAGCAATGCTTATCAACAATGGTGTCAACATGCAATTCACAAACACTCTGCACGGACCAACAATATATATCCCATGGCCAACAATGCAAGTAAAAGCTTGTGCAACAATAGGTATCAACAATGGTATCAACACGCAATGCACCCAAAACTATGCAGGGATCAACAATATATATCTCATGACCAACAATGAAAGGCAAAGTTTGTGCAATATAGTTAAAGTTGAATTTGTAACAATGCATAGAATTCCTGTTTTTCAGGCTTTTCTTAGAAAAGAGAGTTCTTAGTACTTAACAATTTTTTGGAAATCTTTAAAAATGATCAGTAACTAGATATAATGGAGAGCTAGCAGACTACTGAGAAAGAGTAGAAAGACCACAGTGGAAGCACTCCTTTAGCTCCGTGCTGTATTGAGCAAATGGTAAGCATGTAAATAGAAGAATCGACAAAGTGATGAATTGCCAAGTTTTGCTTCAAGACATCGAGAGAAAAGTGGGAATTGCAAAACAGAGTTTGTGCAACAATAGGAATTGCAACATCATCGAGTGGGAATTGCAACAGCGTCAAGTGTACATCTAAAGTAAGGAAACGTGACTAAGAAATTATTTAGACTAGCAGTGGCATAATTGGAGAGGTCCATCCATAGTGAGCTTTAAAAATTCTTTTTTCGAATTTTCATTAAGAATTTTTAAAAATTCTTTTTTCGAATTTTCATTAAGAATTTTTATTGTATTAATTCTAAATGTTTTCATCTCTTTATTTTTAAGATATTTCAAAATTTAATCAGAAAAACAAACCACGTTGGGGTTATCACCTAGCTTATTTGTTAGCACGGTAGATCCAAACATTTCATGAAAATACATTTTGACTATATTCTGTGTGAATGTGAATATTTTTGAAATTTTGCAGCTAAAAAAGAAAAAGCTATACAGGCATAGGGAACATCTGAACAACGGGAGTTTCGAATATAGCAAGAGGGTATAAGAGCTTCGACGTCAAGGATAAAAAATGCTTGTGTCTAAACTATCCTGTGAGTGCGGCAAATATAAAAAAACAGTGTAAGGAATTAAGGGATGATCTTATAAGGAGGAAAGTTCCGTACCTTATACCGGCTTTGACGCCCCCAGTACTGTCGCTCCCACATCTTCTATTATTAGAGACTCCTACTAACATACAACATATTGTGCATGTCTGCCTTAAAATATATCTGGACAACTCGAGATTGACTGAAAGAATAATTGCAACGATTAAAGAGTCATCTGAACTATGAGTAGAGCAAGAACAACAGTGAGCAACGCGTAGTGAATAAAAATGCAATCAAGTAGATAGTTGGGGGGAAAATATATATACATTTATGTATACATGTAGGGTTGTGATGTATTTGAAATACTTAGTATTTGAAAGTATATGAGAGTATTTGATTGTATTTAGTATTTTGTATTTCACATACATTTTTTTTACAGTATTTGGTACAGTATTTCCAAATACACTTTCAAAGTATTTTATATTTCAAATATTTTTTCAATTTTAAATGACTATTCCTCCCCTGAAATTATTGTTGGACCAGTGGATTTTCCCAATCAGCAGTACTGTCAATCAGAACAACTCCCACTCCAAATGGGGGATCATGGGATTCCGATTCCCAACCAAAAAAACCCTCTGCTGATTTCATTGCAGTTGATTAATTCGTTCATTGGTTGAATACTGTTTGCTTGAATAGTGCATTGTGCGAAGGAGGTCATATGTGCCACAGGTAGTTTCTTTGCTAATTCTTTCTTCAAGATAAGTTTTAAAATGCGTAACGTTTTAAGTCATTGCAGTTAAGTTTAATGATTCGTTAACGATTAGTTATGGGTTCAACTAACGTGATCAACCGAGAAAAGTCAGATAATTTTACAATTTGTAAAAAATCGTAAATCAATTAAAAGTATTTTTTTGTATTTGTAAATACGTATTTAGTATTTTCTATTTGAAATACAACCTCTGACAATTAAGTTCGGTGAATGACCTCATATTGCTAACGATCGTAAGCGTGTGCTACTGTCGTGTCGTGCCCCAGACAGGTCGAAACATGTTTAAACAAATTTGAAAGAATCAGCGCTGCGAGTGTGTTTATAGTGTTTAAAGAGGACATTGAAGAGTGAAAGTGTAGTGCGCGTGGTCGAAACCCAAAATGTATCAGCGAACGAAAGAGAATCATGAAATGCTGACAACAGTTTACAAAGAAAGTGGTATCACTTTGAAGTGTGTTTATGAGTGGTTTAAACGGTTCCAAGGAGGCTGGAACACCGTGGAAAATGCCCCCTGAAGTGGCCAGACATCCAACATAATGTTATGACCCAACGACTATCCCTAAAAACGACTACGACAGGAGTTTTCAGGACTTGTACAGCCGTTCCCAGAAGTGCATTACCATCGACGGGGATTATTTTGTTGGATAATAACTGCTGTTTCATGTAAGCCAGCAATCCACTCGCAATATGACGTCATTCACCGAACTTAATTGTCAAAGGTTGTACATTTGACTGGAAGTATTTGAAATATTTTAAAATACATTTTAGCCACATATTTTGTATTTTGTATTTCAAATACTTTTAAAAAGTATTTGTCATATACATGTGTATATAATAACAAGAGCTCATAAGGGAGAGTGAGTCTCTTCCATGTTAAAACTGGTCCCATCATCACGCACAAACTAGGGGGATTTTAACGTGATGCCATTTAATGGCGTTTGTCAGCATCTCGTTGAAACCGAAACCTTTCACGTGAAAAATCAGCAGAGTTCATGGAAATTAATACATCCTTTCTAATAATTAAATTTTATTACAGTCTCTATGCTGATAATAGTTAAATAAGTTTTAATGCAGATTTGTATTAATAATTATGATAAAAAATTTGACAACCCAGGATATTGACGATATTTCCTAATTTCATTAGCTTCTTCTTTCCGAATTTAGTCATTGAAAGCATATTAAGAAAAATGTTTTTATTTTCTTGCTATTTATATCTATAATAATTGTATATAATTGGATAATTGAAATGTATATACTTTTCTGAAACAATAGTAACATTTAAAATATGATAGCATTATTCTGCCGTTTCTTCTAATAAATAGTAAAAAAAATTCCAAAATAAAATGAGAATAAAATCTAGTAAATATTTCAAGGAGCTTTACCTGTGACATAGAAATAATATTTAATTCGAGAATTTAAGGTCTAGCTAAGTTATTAGTAACGGAAATTATAACGGAAATTCATTTAATTCCTTCCAAATTTACGTCTATTTTATTGCTCAAATATTGAATGATTTGGTTCCTGAGCCTCGACAAAACTGTTTCACGTGTGCGTGCCCATGTCACAATGCTTAAAAGATGATCATGAAAGTAGCAGTTTATTCATTCCTGACGAACCAATTGTTCTATAACATGCCATTATTTTGGTTTTCTTTACGGTCACTGTTTTAGCGCGTGAATTCGAAAAAGGGGTCCACGAAAAAGCCTGAAAAGTTGATACAGCCGAGCTAAGACTTTGATGGTCATATTTCAAAAACTTTATTTGAAACAGTTAATCCGTTTTCAAGTAATCGTGCAAACGGCGACCGGATAAACGTACAGTCCAAGCATGCATTTTTATAAGTAGTCTTTTGCTAAAGCTCATAATAAATAGCGCTATTTATTCGCTCGAATTCTTGAGTAGATTTACCACTACCAACCGAACTACCCTATTTTCGAAGATCACGGAACATTATATCAACGGACAAATGGACCATGACTAACCTACTCTGAAAAATAATAAAATACTGTCCTGAACTTTAACAAACATTTTATGCAGTAACTGATGTATTCCCAACAATTTTCTATATTTTTTATTATTTTTCCTGTTTGCTTTCCTAATTTAACTTTATTCCAACTGGAATGCATATAAATAAATAAATAAATAATTTAAAAATCAGTTCGTCACACACATATCATCTGGTCTGAAACTTTTTTCAATGCTTCAAATCGTCACATTCATTTCGCTCAGTATCATTTTCACACTCAAGTCAATTTGACTCCTTCCGTTCGTTTAGTCAAGTCGTTATATCCGTACGCCCCAGAGTCGATTTGACTCAGTAGACTGGACAGATTCAGCAAATTCATTGAAATGGTCACGTTCATTTCGTCCCAGAATCGTTTCGCCACTCTGTCGAATTGACACATTCTCTTCGTCACATCACTTCATCACTTCACGTATTCGGTCAGCTACAAAAAGGTTTATGAATTATTAACATGTAGCCGTGATAACCGTAGTCCCTTGTTCGAATCCAGGTCGCGGAATTTTTCCTTTTTTTTCATTAATATCTTTAGCTTATGTTTGGAAAATTAAATCCAGTTTAAATTATTACTTAAGTTCCAATTTTGTTTAATTATTTAATTAGGTTAAAACCCCAAAAGTACAATCTACTGAATTCCGGATAGCTTTACGCTCCTTATTTTTGTTATAATAAATCTTATTGTGTGGGCGACATTAAAAGTACACTTCTTATAGCGATAACAGAAACTGAATCGCTCTATCCAGTAAAATCTTCTGTGTGAAAATTGATTTCGAGTGGTTTTGTTTGCGTTATCGTCGTTTAGCATCCAAGTTTCTCACCTTATCTTATAGTATGATTCGCCTTAATGGGGTTCGATCAGAAGTCCCGGTTTTTCAAGAAAAAATTTAAATTTCGAACTTCAAAATCTAGACATTGCTAAGTCCTACCGACATAATTTTTATATATAAAACTACCCTTAAAACCCGGCATTGCTTGTGTTTTAATAAAAAAAAAGCTATAACTAAAAACTAAACAGTGAAAACTAATTAAAAAAACGTGTCAAGAACAGTTTTTAATTAAAAGTATTTATTCTGTTGAACAAAGCAAAAAACTTAAGTTAAACACAAACCCATACAAAATAAGGAATTAGTTAATGCAAAGCTTCCAAATAAATAATGTTCTTAGTGAAACCGTTTTGGTTAAAGTAGATCTAAGGATTATGTGGAATGTCAGCACGTGAGCAACCAACATATAGCTGGCCATAAGAAAGTCAAGAAGACTTTATATCAAGTCCAACACCCTTAAGAGATTGTCCTGAGACTTGTTGATTGACATAGCGAAACTGAGCTTAAGAGGAAATTGCAGTCTCTTGAACTGAAATGGCAAATCTGTGTCTGATGGAATCAGCGGGATTCTTGGAATGAACAAAATTTCAGTTTTGTATTTCGCTTTGATGACCATAGTCATGACCTCGATAACATGAGGCTTCAAGCTTTTCATGACTAACCTTGTTTCATTGCACAATCGTGGAAGGTCCAAGTTTCTCAGCAGTATGACTGAGCTCCTACTTGGAGGATTAGGTTGTGCAGTGGCATTCCAGGTAGCTGGACAAAGTTTAGAAACTCAGATGAAAACTCTACAGCTTCATCCTGATTGACAACAGTGTCAATAGATCGGAAAGAACTTGCTGGTTCAGGTAATATTTTTAGCAGATCTAGATTGATTTTTTCTAACAGATCCGGTTTGATTTTTTCATCTTCATCATTTTGTGGAGCCAAAATCGCACGCTCACACAAACAACTGGAAGGAGTAGTTGTTGTTCATGCTAGAAAAGACTTTGGCCTTGAGCTCATCTCTTGTGCCAACCATCTCTTCACATAGCAGTTGATGCATGCTGTGCTGTTGGTAAAAAAAATAAGGCAATCCTCTGCTGCCAGTAGCAAGCAGTTGCTGTGAAAAGTGCACAGCTGTTAAATCTTCAAACAGACGGGCTCTCCTGGTGGTCTTCAGTTCCAGTTTCTGAACATGTTGCCAGTGAATGGAGCTCTACAAAGAACCATTCAGCTCATCAGCCTTTGTGCCTTTTGGGATGACGATTCCCGTTTTTTGAAAGTCTCCTGCAAGTACCACAGTCACTCCTCCCATGAGACTGTCACTGCCTCTGGTGTCATTCAAAGTCTTGTCAACAACTTCCAGCGCCTTGCGATATGACATGCAGCACACATCCCATTCTATCTTATTTCTTTTTCTATGCATGTATCTTCAATCTATCTTCTTCTTGTATTCCCCCTTTACGTGGTCAAAGAAATAAAAATTTCCTTAAAAAAGAGAGATAGAATGTGTGTGTG
>JAHWFO010088455.1:19594-40052 GCA_023313115.1 Rhysida immarginata | reverse complement strand
TCAACCTGCCATGGTCTTAGCACCTTATTATTAAAAAAATAATACAGATGAAAGAAACATCTTGACATTACTTTGTGCAACAGGTTTCCTGTAAAAAAAATTCTTTGAATGTTTACAAAATGTACAATAAAAACCGAAATACTGGGTAACAAGCGCCCGTATCCCTACGTCGAGTAAAACGCTCCGCTCTCTACTACTCCCTACAGTTGATCGCTTATTTCGCTTATTATCGCAAAGGGAAATAATCCACACTTGAATTTTACTCTAAGTTCTATCGTTTCAATATTAATTTATTTTTAATAATTTAATATTACATTTAGAGTTAACATTATTAAGATTATTAAATTTAAATAATTATAATTAAAAAATCTATTAAAACAACACATTAGCATGAAATGTAATATTAAGTATTAAACTCGTGTGGTTATTTTCTTTGGTTGACTGTACTTATCGATTATGTTACTCGCCTGTCGCGTCATCCAGCTACAGCGCGGATAATCCAGTAGTTTTAATAGTTCAAATCATTGAGTACAACAAAGTTTGTATATATTAATTGAAAACTGTATGTCGCTTGCTCTCTATTTATTTCGGCTTCCGAAGGTAAAACAACGAACGCAAAAACAAATAAATTGGTATGGCGGAATCATACATTCGCACAGGCCTACCACGAGATAATGATACGGATTGATAAAAGAAAATTGTATTTTTCAATAAGAGGAAGCTGCTCATATCGTTTTTCAATAAGAGGAAGCTGCTCGTATATTGTGTTTGGGGTGACGAAATGAATGCTTCTGCCATTTCTTCATTTTTACCAAAAATAAAATAATTTCTCTAAAAAGGCTTAGCCCATGTCCATAAAAAATGCGTCAATGCATAGTTTTAGGACCCCTCTAAGTGTGAATTATTAAAAAAAAATTGACGGGTCTGGGGGGGAGGAGATAGTTAATAACTCTAAAACGGCTCATCACAGCCAAACAAGTCATGTATAAAAAAAATTCGCTTTAATGAGAGGAGTACGTACATGTCGAGTTTATTGAGTTTGGTTCGCTGGTTTGAACGCTACAGTCAAAAAAATTAATATCTCGAAAAAGGCTTACCCAATTGAATAAAATATGCGCTAAGGCACAATTTAGGGTACCCTCTAAGTATGTATAATTTTTGTTTGGTTCTGCTATTTGCCGTTTCAGAGGAGTTAGCTGCACAAAATTGGTCACTTACATACGTACAGACGAATTTTTTTAAAAAAATTTCAACATATCTTTTCGAATCATGAGTTTTTAAGTCGATTTCAGCAAAAAAAAAAAAAAAATGTGAGTTTCTGAAACGAACACATAGGTGCTGAAAGTTTTTCATAATTTTCTGGCCTTCACATTAATTCTATTCAACCATAAAATATAGTCGTAATTTAATTTTTCCTTCCTGATCTCGATTTATTTGGGGCAGTGTCTTAATATAAAAGGGAAATGCTCCTCACGAAATCTCGGGAAATAAGAAATCTAAACTTCGAGGCGATTTTATTTATTTCGACTTTAACGCAGATGAAGTCGCGAACAAAGCCACTAAACTCTAACACAACAGATGCTGTTTTAGAGTTCAGTGAGAGAAACAGATGGGAAACTCTACCACGTGATTCGGAATCACTACGTCATTTTTCAATACGTGTACTAGTTTCGTGGCGCTAGTGAAAACACATTTTTGTGAATAATAAGTAAAATAATAACGCAGTTTATGTGTTAATTCTTATATTATGTTAAAACACATAAATTTGTATTCAAAAATAAAAAAATGTTTTATATAAACGAAAAATTCTTGTCACCAGGAATTTGATTGCAGGATTTGACCCAAATTAATAAACATGTGAAATTAAGTAAAAGTGTAATGTATAATGAAAAATAGAGGGTGTAGAATAGAGGTAAAAACAATGAAAAGTAAATAATCATTGGTATCAAAAACTGTGTTTATTGTTACAACATTAACATTCTTACATATCTGCATAATGGTGAATATTGCAAGATACTAATTAAAACAAAATCCAAATATTGCAATGTGGCAGGAAATTTAATAACAGCCGACGCGTTTCGGTAATATCTCCATCATCATGCCAAAAAATAACTACAGAGGTGAAAACAACAAGACTACTGAATATATAGCTAAAGAAGGGGCATGTCAACCAATCGGATTTTAGGTATTAAAGCACTGATTGGTGTATATGCCTTTTTTTTGGGTATATATTCTGTAGTATTGTTTTTTTCCTATGTAGTTATTTTGTGCCCGTGATAAGTGTTATTACTGAAACGCGTCGGCTGTCATTAAAATTCCTACAATGTTGCAATATCACAATACATGATACAGTACATAGGGATCTTTCTCTATATGTATGTTCTGGACCAATAATCACTGAAGCTCGAAAAAAAATTTTCATCTCACGAACATACGCTTGAATGCATCTAATTTCAATGATATACCAAATTTATTAAATGCCATTTTAAAATTTATTAAAATATTTACGAAATATCCGTTACTAATTCTAGCTGAAGGAAAATATGGCCAAGTGACATTTTTATTTGTTAAATGTCAGATTTAAAGATGAAAAAAAAAAAAAGACCTGCTGTTACGATTTACGACGTCAACCTGCCATGGTCTTAGCACCTTATTATTAAAAAAATAATACAGCTTGCGGAGCTTATTCTTCTAAGGAAAACGCCAGCGGACGAGCCACACGGAGCCGAACCGATATTTCCAAGCTCGAGCCTTCCTCTTCGCTTCAGGGACAAGGATAAACTGTGTATTTCGTCTAGAAACAAGAATAAGCGGTAGGATATTTTTATTCAATCATATCCCTCGCCCGACAAAGGCGGCGCCTACTAAATTATCATCGTCCCTTGTTTATCTGAACTACACGGGTCCATAGGCCCGACAATATTTTTTGTGCCAGCTCACCTAATTATTCAAATTAACTTTGTGGGAAGGCCTAGTAGGTGTTTCTCTGTATTTGGTGTATTTTAAGCTCGGAACGAGTACCTTTGGCAATTATCAGTGAACGAGTACAACGCTATCATTTTAATTCAACGCATCAATTCATCGACTTGTGTGTTCGTGTTTATCGGTGTTCAGCTGATGTAACGAAGTGCCGGTGTTCTGCAATCTATTTGAATCAAGTGTTACCAATAAAATTCTTGTGCTATAGTGCATCGTATCAATGCCTTACCCGATTAATACCTGATTAAAGTTAAAGGCCTGTGTTTGTATTCAAGGTGAATAAATCCAATTCAGTATGGTGAAATTAGTGTCTGCGATACAAGTTTGTGATCGTCGATTTAATTTCCCGCTATTAGTTATTTCGTGTGCTACAAAGGTGTGTGTGTGGTGCATCCTAGCCCAGATTAAAGCTTTTGGAGCGAATCGCCTCCATTGGTGTTTTCAATAATGTCCACAACTTAAGTTGAGTGTTGAGTGTCGTTATTGTGCTGAGTTGTCAGCCTTTTGTGTTGTGTGTACCTACGATTCGTCAAGCCGACGTTCTGTGGGATCTTCCAGAACATATCTCGACGATAAGACTTCGTCAACGAGCAGTTTGTACGAACAGGTTTCCATGGAACTCATGTTCAAGAAATTCTTATCAAGAAATGCATGCTTATGTTTTTGCGCTACAATAAATATAATTATTTCCTTTGAAGTAGAAATTCTTTCTCTTGTCTTATTCTGCTTTTCCACGTGAGTTTATCGTGCCGAGCGTGGTTTATCGGCATTGGACTCTGGACAATTTTTATTTTACCCGCCCAGCCCTCCTAAAATACAGAGCCGACAACGACCTTCAATGCTCTCATTTTAGTGCCGAACGCAGTGTATCGACAGTGGACATCGAATTGTGTTTATCGATTTCACCCGCCCAACCCACCCGTCTTTTGTTACTGGATCCCTGTTTAGAGGACTCGAACACTCACTCCAATGAATTTATGGTGAGTGAGCGGAATGTTAAAAAAAAAAAAGATGGCACCCAGAATCCGTTAGCAGTAGTCTCACCTGCCCAAAGGATAGTAGATAAGTTAGAGCTCCCCATATTCTCTGGACGAGCAGATGAAGATCCTACGCAGCTCTTAAGCAGTTTTGTGTTCACAGCCCAAAACAAAGGGATAAACAGAAGCTGTATGCGCCCGATTTATCTAAGGGAGCCGCGAAAGACTGGTTCATAAGCCGTATGAATAACCGATACATGACTTGAACGAACTTTAAAGAAGAGCTTATAAAAGCTTCTCGAGAGGTCAGACCCTCTCGTACGGACTTATAAAAATTGAAACTCAAAAATAATGACATTATAACATACATAATTAACTTTCGTAAACTCATAAATGGTCTCACCGACTCATCTGAATCAGAAAAACTGTTCTTCTTAATACAAGGTCTCCCTAAGGAAGTAGCGGCTAAAATCAAGCTCTATGACTGCACAACGGTGGAACAAGGGATTTTATACACAGAAAAATGGTATAAAGCTTACGACTTGGGACCAACAGCGGATGACCCCGAACCAATGCAACTGGGAGCCATCCGTCAGGAAACCAGTGGGCTCAGAAAGGTAAAAAAATAGATGAGATATCGTCAGTTTTAAATGCAAAAAACGCGGACATATCAGTAAAGAGAGCAGAGCCAGGAGAAAAGATAAAAAGAAAAAGAGCAGCCCAAGTAATGTCGTCTTCCATAACAGAGAGAAAGAATTATGCGTAATCCGATTAAAAGTAGGAGAAACTGACTATAAAACGTTAATTGACACGGGTACACTCGAAAATTATGTCAGTAATTCAGTAGCTAATGAACTTAAAGACGACAAAAAACGATACTGGCAAATCAGTACGAAACAAGTAGGTTACAAGAGGCCTTATATACGTCATATCACGGTTACAAAAGGCCTTACATCTGTGCGAGAAATGGTTTGCAAAGTGGAGACTCGACCTAAACGTTGACAAGTGCAAGGCGATGTTCATTACGAAGAAACTTCGGAAACCCCCGACTCCTCTCTTCCTTTCTGGTAAAGAGCTCGAATGGGTAAAACATTACAAATACCTCGGAGTGGTAATAGATGCGAAGCTAAATTGGGGCGACCATGTCTCCTACGCCATCAACAAGGCAAAATTCAGTCTGGCAGCTCTTCTGGGGCGAAACAGCGCGCTTGGATTGGACTGCAAACTATTGCTGTATAGGACGGTAATCCGAACCATCTTGCTCTATGGTATGCCTGCCTGGGCCACAACATGTAAGTCCAGATGGAAGGACCTCCAAACCTTCCAAAACGTTACCTTGAGGACCATTGCCCAACTTGACAGGAGAGTTGGAACAAATACTTCTATTACCGACGATTTTGAGATACCTCCCATGGGTAGCTATGTACAGGAGTCACTGAAGAAGTTGCTTCGGAAGATTAAGGACCATCCCAATCCTCTGGTTGCAGATATTCTGGAGCATCCACTCACGTTTAGAAGTTTCCTCAGGCATGGCAGGCCTCGACACGTCCTGGACATCAATTTCGACGACATCCAAAAGGCCATCTTTGCCGACTACTGGATATCATAGCTCCTCTTGCCCCTCGTCAATCAACAATCAACTTATTCGTCCTTATAGGAAAGGACCCAATCTTATCCACTGGATGACTTAACTAGGTTTCATCTGGCTTCTTGCCTACTTCAGTGTACTTCCCCTGGTTACTTCCTGGATGAGTATGGCAGTGAAAGCGTTACCACCTATGTTATTGGTGCTTTGCGACCGGTGCACTCCAGACAAGGAACCCTCCGACTCCGGCGATGTGCCCCTAGGTTTCCCTCTTCCATCTGGAACATGCATGTGGCCACTCTGGGTGACGGGCACAGAACCAACAACCATGCGGAAGCCTGGAATACCAAATGTACCCATGTGCTTGGGCATAAACACCCGACAATCTGGAGGGCCATCCATGCTTTGCAGACACTTAATGGAGCTGCGATAACACTAATAGCTCAAGATACAGTAGGACGCCTCCCTAAAAGGAAGAACCGAAAGTTTGAGGATTTAACGAGACAGTTGAAAATGATCTGTCAGGATTATGTGGACGGCAGGAAATCAATTGCCGATGTCCTGTCTGGAGTTGGTCGGTTAAAACGATTGTAAATATTTTATGCAAATTTATTACAAATAACAAGAAATAAATTAAAATTTAAAAAAATACTGTCATTCATTTAATATACATATGCTTAAAAAAGAAAAGGTATAACTCCTCCTTAAATAACCAATCATAATCTATATTTATAATAAAAAAAACTTATCTTAAATATTTATAACTTATCTTAAGTAACCAATAAAACAAAAGAACCAAACATGATGTTCGGCACCACTGGTTTTTGCGTCGAAATTTATTCCGTTCGACATCTGTTCCGGGTACATCATTTCCGTCGACATTCGTTCCGTCGACATCTATTCCTAAAATCGTTGGAACGTCGATTGCGCCCTTGTGCGGAACGCCCGAAATCCGTGACCGAACTGTCCAAGACATTTATGGCAGAATGGCGAAAATTACCTATCAAAACGTATCAAAAACTTGTGCACAATTGCCCCAGAGAGTAGAAGCTGTGATAGCAGCAAAAGGTGGAACGACAAGATACTAAAATATGTATATTTTTTAGTGTCTCTGTTGAAGTGATGGTGTCCCATGACTTTTGATAGGGTAGTATAGTTATCTACTTGACTGTTATAACTAAATTAGTAGAATTCTTGAGTTCTTATTTATTTGAATTTATTAATTAATTGAATAAAAAAATAAATACATATATTTATGACAAATTCAACAACTTCCGGTCACTTTACACCAGCTTCCGGCCACATGACATCTATTTCCTGTCACATGATAACAACTTCCGGTCAATATTCTCCGGTGTCCCGGTTTTTCATTTTGGAAATATGGTCAATGGCTCCCACCCCCGTTCCCGTGAAATAAGCTTATTTCCATGTTTTAGACAATTTCTTGCTGCCTGCCTTGTGGTAACAATTTGGTTAGACACCATTCTTATTTCAATACAATTGTGCGTCCTTTCATATAGTGCTTGTTTGCTGATGTATGCGGGGAAAGGTGGTGGCATGGATGAACGTTATTGCTTACAGAAGAGAGGTAATGAATTAGCTAAGACAAACCAATATAAATTGAATGATTCTCAAAGGCAATTATTTGAATGTTTCCATTTCTTCAAAGAATATGTATACCGACCATTGAATTTATAAGAATTGGGTTGGTATGTTCTTAAAAGACGTGTGGGATGAATTGGAACTTCGATAGAAATTTAAGCCTCACTTCGATGACGGAACTGTTTTAAAGAATCGCACGTATTTCCAAGGGCTACATTTCAAAAGTGGTGGATCGCTTTTCTGACGGTGGAACTTTAACGCAATGGGTCCACCTATGCCATAGTAATTTCTTACTTCTTTACAGAAGCAAAATCCAAATGTATCCGGACGCATTTTATCGTATATTGTCTCAATTGATTTAAAAATCCTTTTAATTTTCATTAAAATATTGGTATTTTTATTAGTTCACTGAGATTTATTTCATACGTTCATAAAAAGCTTATTTCTTAAGTGCATACACACTGAGTTAGCAAAACTCATGGGATAGCAAGCACATTGATTGATGGGCATGGCTCACGAATTCACAGGGGTAACGGATTCTGGGAATAGACGTTGTTGGAAGAGCTTGTATAAGTGATTAATCAGAAATGGCACGTCGTCGCGAGTTGACGTCTTTTGAACGGGGTATGATAGTAGATGCCCGACGCATGGGAAGTTCCATTTCGGCAGTGGTGCAGGAATTTGGCTTTCCCCGCTCAACTGTCTCCAGGGTGTATCGGAAATGGCTGGATGAAGGTATCACAGTCCACAACAGGCACCATACCGGGCGTCCAGCTGCCCTGAATGATCATGACCGGCGACACCTGGGACGAATGATTCAGAGAGACAGGAGCGCAACAGTGCAGCAAATCACAGACCAGTTCAATACTGGCCGCACTAGAAACGTCTCTCGGTGGAAATCCGTCGGAATCTGCATGCCCTCGGGTTTGGCAGCCGTCGCCCTACACGGGTGCCAGTGCTTACCCAGCGTCATCGGACACTCCGGCGTGCATTTGCCACCAACCATCTTGGCTGGACTCTGCAACAGTGGCGTAACGTCATATGGTCAGATGAGTCACGATATCAACTGTACCACGCTGATGGGAGGCACCGTGTGTGGCGCAGACCTCACGAAACGATGGATCCCGCATGCCAACAGGTGGTGGGGCGTCAGTGATGGTCTGGGATGTTTTTTCCTGGTTTGGAATGGGCCCTCTGGTTATTCTGGACCAAGCATTGAATGGTCCACGGTATCGTCAACTCATCGGAGACATTTCAACACCCTGACGACGTAGCAGTCTTTCAAGATGACAATGCTCCACCACATCGCTCCAATGTCGTCCGCGAATGGTTCGAGGAGCATGCAGGAGAGGTCCAACGACTGAGCTGGCCAGCCCGGAGTCCTGACATGAATCCCATCGAGCATATCTGGGATGCTGTTGAAATCAGGCTCCGGGCACTGGATCCTCCACCCACGAACGGGTAGCAACTATCTTCGGCTCTGCAGACTATCTGGTGTCAACTGCCTCCAGAAGTGTACCAGGGACTTGCAGACTCACTACCACGCTGTATTGCTACACTCCACAGGGCCAGAGGTGGCCCGACCACATATTAAGTAACTATCCCATGAGTTTTGCTAACTCAGTGTATTTTCACTTTAGTGTTATCGTTCTCAAATTTCTTGGCAATTGGAAAAGAATTTAAAATACTGAAGTAACTCTAGATTAAAGAAATTGAGCCATTTACTTTTTCATTAATATTCGTTTAATTATTTATTACTTTTTATTACATTCGATTTTTAATAAAATTTGTGTAAGAGATGTATAAAATGGTTTATCATTTAAATGAGTTTATTTTTATATTCGCTTTCATTACATCATACATGAATCTAAAGGTTAAGAATTTCAATTCAAAAGAAATCTGAGACGTAATTTTTAAATTAAAATATAAATCCTTATTAAAAGTATTAAGGAAAAAAAAAGCCATGTAATTTACTGAACACGGGTGACAGCTTTAGGTATTAGCAAAGCAAACGAATTTTATAACCTCTTGAAGTTAATCGAGCATATCCATATTTATGATAAAAATCATGATATCCAAAGCAATTGGAGCTTTTAGATACGTAGCAACTCCAAAAGTTGCCATATTTATCATTAAATTTTTCAGATATATATGTCGCCATTTCTTTTAAGTTGGAGTATAACTCTGTAGCTTCGTTGGCACATTCCAAAGCATAATTTTGCATTTCATCGTTTAAATTAGAGCCAATGAGAACTGCGTCATTAGATTTCCTTTCACTGAAACAAAGAAGTTCAAGTAGAAATTTTGATTTAAAGTAAATAAAAATAATATGAGTGATATAATACTCTATCGCCATTCATTCATATTTTAAAGTGTTCATTTTAATTCATATAAAAATTAAATTTAAATGCAACCACTTGTGTCTGCATTATTATAAAATAGCTTTCATAAAATATGTCAAGATGCAAGCGCTTGTAGATTAAATAAAAACATTAAGAACTCTTTATCTAAGTACAGGGTAACCTTGTACGCTTTCCTTTCACTACAAAGGAAGTGACGCAAGATTTTATCTCATTTTTTTGCATAGTTATTTTATCCTTCTAATACTATGGCTTTTGTTAAACAGGCAGGAAGTGTGTTGCCGAGTTCCTAAATTTTATATTATAATAAAAAATTAAATAATAATATTCTTACTAATCTTTACATTATTTCTCAAAAAACTATTAGTAACGAATAGAATTACTAACAACTACTCAGGTAATACCGCCACCTACCGTAACCACCGATAAGAAGAAAGATGGCGGTGGCTGCGCCCAACCAAAAACGTTTAGAACTACAAGTGGTGGAACTCTTAGTTAAGTTGAGCTTCGTTTGTTGTCAGGGGAACAGCATGGGTCACTGTTTGGGCTTTAATTCATTAAATTTGCAAGGCTGGTATTACAGAGCAAAAATTATTTTAAAAATTATATAAAAACAATAAAGGTGCAGTTTAATAATAAAAAATATTAATAAAAAATAATAATAATAAAAAATACACTGTTTGCAGTAATTTGGCCTATTGCATCATTTCATTCTATTATTATTAGTTTGTATGTTTTCTTAACAGGATTTTAAACTATAATACTTTATATTATTAGACAGATCTGTTTAAATATTAATAAAATAGAATTCTTTTTGTTAACAATTAGAAATTATTTCCGAGTTGTCATTCTCTGTCCCGAGAGGGCTAAGGCACAGGTCTTGTCGTTCTCTAAATTTAGCAAATCGTAGGTTCGAATCCCGCTGAGAGCATTGAAAACTAGAGGTTAGGCAACACGCCCCAACGATAAAGCCTGGGCGCTGAAACGTCATTACATTGTTACATCACCTCATCTCAAACTAGACCAGTTTGCAGCCAAATGTGAAGAAGCTGGGATGAAGATCAGTGTGGCTGAAACTGAGGTTCTGGTCCTTTCAAGACAACCTGCTCAGTGCGCCTTCCATGTTAGGGGAGCCTCATTGAGACAGGTGGAGAAATTCAAGTATCTCGGGATTGCATTCACGAGTGATGGACGGCAGGAGAAAGAATTGGATGCTCGGATCGGTGCAGCAAGCTGTGTCAGACGTGAATTGTGGCGATCCGTGGTAACGAATCGTGAGCTGGGTAACAAAGCCAAGCTCTCCGTCTTCAAAACTATCTTTGTCCCCATTCTCACCTATGGTCATGAGGCTTGGGTAATGACCGAAATGAGTGCGATCGCGGGTACAAGCGGCCGAAATGAGATTTCTGAGAGGTGTGGCAGGTGTTACCCTACTAGATAGAGTGTACAGCAGCACAATAAGGGAATCTTTAAATGTTGAACCGCTACTTTTCCACATTAAGAGATCTCAGTTGCGCTGGTATGGCCACGTGATACGGATGCCGCAAACTAGTCTTCCTAGGCAGTTGTTATTTTCCAAGCCGGTGGGTAAGAGACCAAGGGGTCGGCCTAGAACCAGGTGGCTAAACTACAAGGAGAATCTTGGTTCGAGTCGCTTGGATATTACCAGGGGGGACATGCGCCTGATGGCGAAAGATCGCGATCGCTGGAGATCCTCCATAGGGCTGCTGCCCCCGCGACCCTAACGGATAAGCGGGTTTGAAAAGTAAGTAAGTACATCATGGAAATACAGGTATTGGACATTGAAACTGAAACACCTGGTAGAAATCCAAAATCTTTATTTAATAAGGTGTTGGGGCACCGCGGGCAGCCAGCACAGCAGCAACACGTCTTGGGAAGGATCGGTAGAGGTCCTCCACAGTTGGCAGAGGAATTTGTAGCCATTCCTCTTGAAGCACAGTTGCAAGTTCAGCACGTGTACGCGGTGGGGGGAAATGTTTCCTCACTCGATCCTCTAAGATACCCCACACAGGCTCGATAGTGTTGAGATCCGGCGATTGAGCGGCCCACGGCAGATGCTGCAGCTCATTGTCATGCTCATCAAACCACTCTGCGACAATTTTTGCAGTATGAATGGGGCAGTTATCATCCTGGAACACTGCACCACGGTCTGGGAAGAGTGTTTGAACCATAGAGTGTAAATGGTCCTCCAAAATGGTCCTTGGCAGTGACACGTCCCCCGAGAACAATTAGTGGACCCAATGTGTACCCCAAACCATTACTGATCCACCTCCGTGTTTGACTGTGGGTGCCAAGCAGTCTGGGTTGTAGGCATCAGAGGGGCTCCTCCAGACGAATACCCTCCCTGTTGTTTGGAAGACAGTGTAGCTGGACTCATACGAGAATATGATGCGTTTGAGGTCATCCAACGTCCAGGTTTTATGCGTCCGGCACCACTGAACCCGCTTGGAGGCATTTGTACTTTTGATGAAAGGCTTCGGTATAGCAACCCTGCCATGGATGTTGGATTTATGCAGGTAACGACGGATTGTCTTCGTGCACACAGGTTCCTGGAGGTGTGTATTCATTTCTGCGGTGATTTCTGCTGCGGTGGTTTTCCGCTTTCGTGCAACAATCCTGGTCAATGTCCTGACGTCTCTTTCCGACAACTTCCGTTTTCCCCTGCAGTTGCTCCTCCTGGACGTGGTTCGTCCTTCCTGTTCATATGCACACATCACCCTGGATACTGTAGCACGTGAGACATCACAAAGTGTGACAGTTTTGGACACAGATGCACCTGCTAGACGCGCCCCAACAATCTGCCCTCTTTTGAAGTTGGATATGTCTCCCATTATAGCGCTCTGCACAGACAATTTGAAGCTTACTATCGAACTTTTCTACTGGAGTGACTACCAAGAACTCTGACACGTGATTCATTGATATGCATACGATTAATTTACCTAGGAGAAGGTTCTATTCAGCCCTGGGGGTATTCAGTGCTATTTGCGAAGGTGTTTCAGTTTCAATGTCCAATACCTGTATATTACAATTGTTTAGAAGAATTAGAAATGTAATTATACATATTAAAAAATTATTTCAGATGAAGGGCTGATCCTATCTCGGTAGAGAGTTCCTCCAATTGTAGTTTCATTCGTTTTAAGCACTAACTCAACTATCGATACAAGCAGTATGGCGGTTTCGTATCGTATAGTGCGGAAATAAAAGGTTTTAAGCACTTTTATCTTAGCTTCGAGCGGATCAGGGCTGAAATGAATATGAATGAATGGCGCCGATGATCTACAATTCTAGAAAAGCTACATTTCCTTCAAATATACATTATTGCTGGCAAAAAAATGCAACACCTAGAATGAATGGGTTGATTTATTTGAAATTTTGCACACATGTATACAAGAAATGATTCAAATTTCAAGACAAGGGCTCCCTAAGAACGTTGTACAGGGCTCCCATGCCGCTCCTGTTCTTTTGACTTTCTTGCAACAGAAAGGTAACATGTTTTTCTAACAGGATAACGCCCATCCACACAGTGCCCATAGCTGCTTCCCTGGCCAGCACGATGTCCAGACTTGTCGTTAATTGAAAGTAAAAATATAATTTCCGGAACTGGCAAAAATGCAAATAATGCAGAGGACCGAAAACAAATTTTTATAAGGAAAAAGGATGTGGATAAGTTAATACTAATGCAAGAAATAAAACACTCTTTAACCACAAAGAGTAAAAAGAAAAAATACGACCTGTTGCATTTTCGAGAACGAAGCTCTCATCTTCAGTTGCATCTTGTGTGTTACTCCCTGTTAATCCTGTTGAAGATGAGAGCTTCGTTCTCGAAAAGTACTTACAGGTCGTATTTTTTCTTTTTACTCGTTGTGGTTAAAGAGTGTTTTATTTCTTGCATTAGTATTGTCGTTAATTGAGCATGTGTGGGACATTATGGCACGTAACGTTCTGTTCATTGTCGCTGCACACGAGCTGCAATAATCCCACCATTGCGCCACCATTTTCAGGAAGCTTGGAACAATCTAGCCCAAGACAACATCCAGTATCTTTTTGACCATATGCATGCAAGAGTCGAGACCTGCATTCAAGCTTAGGGCGGTTATACGACATACTAATGTGCTCCAAGAGGGACATGGGAGCCACCCTGTACAACGTTCTTCTGGACGTATTGTCTTGAAATTTGAATCATTTCTTATGTGCCAACAATGCTAAATGCGTGCAAAATTTCAAATAAATTGACCCATTCATTCTAGAATCATACATTGGTCATTGCGTATCGATGTCTCCCTCCTCCGCTCCCTGCCCCCAAGCATGTTCGTTCTTATCAGTCAGCTTTGATCGTTTCGCTTTCTACATTTTCGCTCTATTGCATTTTTTTTCATATATTCAGGAATAGATGAATGTAATCTTTGCACAAATTATTCAGGGTTGCCACATGGATACATAACGGCCCCAATCAATGATTTGAACTCCAGATGACTTTTTTGACTTTTTTTTTTTTATTTAAATTTGATCCCGTTTTGTATTTATTTTCGATTGTAGTGATGAAAATTGATTGTCGTGGCGACATATCTTGATGAGGCGCCTTTGTATAGTCTAGGGCCGTGCGATGTATAGATGTTGTTAAAACATTTTTATCCATAGATTAATCGATGTTACGATGGTTTGGAATTGTCGATTGCATTAAACAGTTCATCGATTTTGGGCGTGTCTAAAAAATGGGTACAAATCTTGTCCATAACTGATCTTAATGAAAAATTTAAATCCATGAAGTTTGCAAAGTTTGCGAAGTTTGCAAAGTTTAATAAAAAAATCTGTCTTGCTATACATTATGGCAACCTTGTTGGATCCGAAATTTAAAAATGTGTATTTTAAAAGTCGATCAGCTAGTGCACTGGAAATCAATCATGTTAACATGGCACTGCATAAAACGTCTACCAATGAAGTAGAACTTCCGTATGCATCTCATATTGATAGTGACATTGACCTAAATTCTGATATATGGAAGAACAGAAATATTAAGATAGTGCTAAATTTGCAGCTTGTATGAATTCATCTAAGTGTTCATTTCCTTTTTTATATTTTATTTAATTTCAGGGTTCCTGTGTTTCGCCCTTCTTTTCTCCTACATCTGTCTTTCAAGTAGAAAATATAAAAACAAAAGTTGCGAGCATAAAAACCGACCCATTATTACTTTTTAATAAGAAGAGAAGAATTTTAACACAGGTTATTCTATTTGCTTTGTCTGTCTGTTTATTTGCGTGGAATTTTGTAATCGATATTAAATGATTTTCAATTGGAAAATGGAAGGAAAAATTCTGCGACCCGGATTCAAACCAGGAACCTCGACTATCATGGCCGACGTCTCTACCAATTGGGCTATCGCAGACATCACGGATAGCCAAGCTATCTCAAGGTGTCTTAAAGACAACCAAGTTGTCATGGTTGAAAGCCCAACGGGAGACGGGAACCTGGCCCGCAGATCGAGAATAGCTTGGAGATAGCTTGGCTGTCCGTGGTGTCTGCGATAGCCCAATTGGTAGAGGCGTCGGCCATGATAGTCGAGGTTCCTGGTTCGAATCCGGGTCGCAGAATTTTTCCTTCCATTTTTCAATTGAAAATCATTACCTATTCTTGGAGACATATCTCCAGTTAATAAGTATTATTATTCAATCGATATTAAAGTAATTTCCTATTAACCGATTGACTTGATGAAAATACATGAATCAATTAAAAAGTCCACTAAATAATTGATCAATTAGTGGAAATTAATTAATTTAATTTTTATATGAAGAATATCGTTTAAGACTTGGCATTGAAGATGGCATTGAAGTATGTTATAAATATTTTTATCCTTACTTTATTTACCGGGTGTTTCAAAAATAACCGGTATATTTGAAAAATCAATAAAAACTATACGGGCAGCGATAGAAATACATCGTTTGTAATTTCGAAAGTTTGTTTGCCTGAAAATTTACTGTTGTCCCAAGCATATTGCAACATACGGTGTATTTCTATCGCTTCCCCGTTTAGTTTTTATTGATTTTTCAAATATACCGGTCATTTTTGAAACACCCGGTATCTTTACTTACCCATCCGGAGCTCTTGCTTTCCTTGATTGTACATGGGAAATTCGCTTGGTTAGAAATTCTGTATTTGGCAAAGGAGCACTGTAAAAATAAATTTAAATTTCAATTGATTGTTTACAACTAATATGCTTCAATTTCAATCCGTTTTAAATAAAGATGTATAGAATTTTTAAGACATTGTCAATTCAAAATTTCCATTGGACTAGTATCACTTAGTATAGAGAAATAAATGGACGTCCACAGTGATACGGATACGTTTTTACGCATTTCGGTATTACACCATCTTCAACGGGCATTAACAAATGTGAAATATTGACAATCGAACAGTGTAGTGAAAAGAAAGACGCGAGTGGTCCAGAAGCCAAGCTCACGTTGCACGCTCGCCCAAAGAGTAAACCAGAGGAGGTACACTAAACTGGGAGAGAAGCCTGATGAACCTCTTTAGTCCTCCAGAGAATAAGTCCCAAGAAGGGACGAGAGTCAGATTGTAGATTGACGAATCGAGTCCCCAAAATATCAGCAGGATCCAATAATTGGGGAAGACGGCCTTGTTAACGTCATCAAAGCAGACATCCAGGATATGGCGGGGTCTTCGAAATCTGAGGGGACCCTTAACAACGAGTGGGTGGTCCAGGATACCAGAAACCAGGATGTTTTCATGATTCTCCATCTTGGGTAGCATGTTCTTCATAAGAGTCTGGACAAAGGTGCCTATGCGGGTCATCCCCAAATCCTCATAGATAGAGTGGTTGTTGGCAACTCTTCTGTCAAGTTGGGTAATGGACTGGAGAGCAACATTTTGGAAGGTCTGGAGATCTCTTCCACCTAGATTTGCAAATAGAAGCCCAAGCAGGCATTCTATGAAGTAAAATTGTACGAATCACAACCTTGTATATTAAGAGTTTGTTATCCACACCAAGAGCGCTGTTTCGCCCCAGAAGTGCAATCAAACTGAACCTCGCTTTCTTTGCTTTGTTGAACGACTTGGTCGTTCCAGTTTAGTTTGGAGTCGATCATGACACCAAGATATTTTTAGCTTTTTACCCACTCAAGTTTCTTGCCAAATAAGAAGAGGGGCTTTGGAGGGTTTTTGCACTTGCACTTTTTGACATTCAGCTTTAATCGCCACTTAGTGAACCAGCTCTCGCACTGATGTAAAGCTTTTTGAACCCATGTGCTGGGTTTCGTGCCCAGGTCATGATGGACCCGTCGTCAGCAAATAAGTAAAGATTACACTTTGCAAACTTGGGAAAGTCATGGATAAAGAAGTTGAATAAGGCTGGCCCCAAGACAGAGCCTTGGGGTACACCAGCATTAACATCGTAGGGTGCAGACAAGCAGTCCCCAACCTTAACACGAAAAGTCCTCTTTGACAGGAAGGAGCGAACCAGAGCAATTAGATCGTCAGGGAACCCGTATGTAATCATTTTGTAAATGAGCCCATCATGCCGGACTTGGTCAAAGGCCTTTTGGACATCGAGGAAAACGAGACCACCAAACATAGAGAGGTTGAGAGGACCGTTTAAATCAGCAACGAGCCTCCATAACTGAAGCTGACAAGAGTGGCCTGGACGGAAGCCAAATTGCTCACTACGAATGAGGTTGTTTGCCTCGCAGTACTCGTTGAACCTCTTGAGTTTAGTGCGCTCAAAGACCTTGGAAAGCATAGGCAACAAGCTAATGGGCCTATAACTTGTGGGAAGAGCAGGATCCAGTCCAGGTTTAGGAATGGTGATGATGACTGAGTCCTTCCAGGCACTAGAGAAATGGCCGCTAAGCCAGCAGTCATTCATGACCTTAGTGATGATGCAGATAACACTGGGAGGCAAATTCTTGAGATCACTGTTGTTAATGGTGTCGATGCCGGCTGCCTTTTTGCTTTTCAGGCGATTAATAATGTCCAATATCTCAGAGGTGCCAATGACATCAGGAGAGCCAAGAGCCCTCTGTGTGTGGCCATATCTACAAGTAATGTTGACCTCACCAGTAATATTGACCAGATCGTCCTCTTTGGGCGTAGAGAATTGGCTCACCAGTGAATCGGCGATAATTTGTGCTTTGTCCTGGTCATTGCTAACGAAATGTGAAATACAAAGTCATCAGTATATATAGGTAAAAACAGTGATAGGACCACCAATCAGGGAAAGGACCACTGATTGGTGGTTTAAAATTCTGCAATTGGAGGATAAAGACAAAAAAAAACAAACTTAAAGACGAAGTTTGTGATCAAAGGGCGGACCTAATAGAGGTATCTATTTCCGGTCTGTCTTGTCCGTAAAATCAATTAAGAAATCTATGATAGTATCTTTCTCGAAAGAAACCTGATTGTTTAGTAATTTGTCCTTGTTGAGTCTTAGATGTTTCCTTATCTCAATTTCCTCTTGTATGGCACTTCTTTGTGGGTTCTTTCCGATCCATATAGGTGTCATACAATCTTCAATTGGGAGCATCCTGTGTCTGTTAGTGACTAGATGTACAGCATAGCCTGATGTGTTATCCTTGTTTAACCAGGATCTTCTATGTTCATTGTATCTGATAGTAAATGATCGTTTTGTGCATCCGATATAATAGGCTTCGCAGTCTGGGCATTTGAGCTTATATACCCCACATAGTTTGTAGACGTTCTCTTCTTGGATCTTCTTCTTAGGGTTAAGGAAGAATTTGCTATTATTCGTAGTTCTATAGGCTATTCCCAGACCATGCTCCTAAAAAACGTTGGTGATTTTTCTGATGCTGGGATTATTGTAAGTGAAAGTAGCAAAATCCCTCTTGGTTTTGATGGCTTCCTTTCTCCGTTGTTTTAAGCTCCTCATGACACTTTTCAGGATAGAATAAGTTATGTGTTTGGGGAATCCGTTGAGTCTCACTAATTCAAAGGTAGTGGCGATTTCTTCTTTTCTAGCTTTTTGGGTAATAGGGAAAGTCAGAGCCCGAAGGAAGTTCTGTCTGAAGGCAGCAGTCTTATGTTGCATAGGGTGATTCGAGTGGAAGGGGATAATGTTCGACGTGGTAGATTTCTTTCTATGTATTTCAAAATCAAATCTCATCGTTTGGAGATTCTTACTGATGCAGAGGTCCAAGAAATTTTTCCTTTTCCATGGTGTATGTGATGGAATTGTTGAATTGGTTAAAAGTGGACAAAATCTCTATGTCCGTGCATACATTGTATCCGTATCACTCTAGACGTCTATTTATTTCTCTACATTGCCAATATTGTAATTTTCATAATTACTTTTGAGATGTCTCGGAGTTCTCTTCACCTATAAAAAAGGAATTATTTTTTAAATTTTTCTTCAAATTCATAAAGTAAAACATTATGCTTATTCTTTTATAAACTGTTCCATTTTCTCCTCTCTTTCCAATATAACACAAATGGAGAATTAACAAGACAGCAACTCGTAAACAATTTACAAATATGTTGAAAATAAACACTAAAATTTTTATTTTGTAATTTTTCAGTATATAATTTGCCGAATGGCAAAAACTGCAAGTAAATATATCTTTTTGATTGCGTATACATCGACTTATCCATTCGTCTGCAATCCTTCAAACAATAACGCCTCCACATGGAGAGTTCAAAAGGATCTTTCTAAAGTTTCTAAATGATTTGGCTTAAACTTGTGTCCTTCCCATTGCTTTAAACATCCATCCCGTCTTAATCAAATTATTGTTGCTAAACATAGTGGGGAAAACTGTTATTAGGAGCTCTAGCACAAAGTTATTTATAAAAATGCACGTTTATTGGTCGTCTGCCGTTTGCACGATAACTTGAAAATGGATTAAATTTTTCAAATTCAATTGAGGTCAAAAATGCTAATACCGAGTTGAGTTACTGAAGAAAATCATTGTTGCTACTATAGTCAACAATATGTTAATAATGGAATAATAATCATTGCTTCACCAACTCAACTCGGTGTTAGCATTTTTGACCTCGCCCGGAAATATGACCATCAAGGTTTTATCTCGGATGTATCAACTTTTCAGGCTTTTTTGTGGATCCCTTCAAGTCGAATTGACGTGCTAAAACAGTGACTGTAAAGAATACCAAGATAATGGCATGTCAGGCCATATAACAATCGATTCGTCAAAATGGAATACACCGTTATTTTCTGTTTATCTTTTAAGTATTGTTGAAGTGAGCAAGTGACGATCGCTTTGACGACTCACGATTGCTCAATTGCTCATAATCTATTGTCGACCAGGTTTCTTTGTTTTGAGTGGCGTAAATGTCATGGATCGCATTATGGTGGGCAAAGGAGGATAAAGCGAGACAGAGAGCGCGTATAGCTACGTCGTTTGTTGAATCAACAAATATTTCACCCTATGGAATTAAGATTTAGAGGAATTATTCTGGAAACTTATATTCAATTTTTGTAGTCCAACAGTTGTCTATGCAGACATATTCCTCATAAAAGTTCAACAGTAGCAGTACTCTACAGAATCCAGCACCTTTCTGGAATGTGGAAGGGGTGTCCCAGGTGTTTACACGTGACCAACCCAAAAAGTGCTGGGCCACATCCACCGGGGTGTTTTAAATTAAACACCCCACCCCCGCATTAAATTTAATTAAATTGAATTTTAATCATATTTTTGCTATGGAGGGCTGTTTTCCACGTTGGTTATGAATTGTGAATAATATTCATATTTTTGAGTGTGGTTCTTGCTGACATCACACCCTCCCCCCAGCTTCTCTTGACCTAACTTGCTCTCTGAGAGCCATGACGTGAAACACTCATGCCCCCTTTTCTCTGAGGTTGCTCGCAGCATCCAATGGTGGGTGGCAGTGAAGCCCACCGCCACTGAACCCTTTCTGATGTCAGCTCAGCTGGGGGCGAGGCCTACGAGATAACA
>JAHWFO010088455.1:0-19194 GCA_023313115.1 Rhysida immarginata | reverse complement strand
TTGGATTGTTGCTAGCACCCCGATGATCAGGTGACTTTTGTCGCTTCCAGGCCTTGTTATCTCGTTGGCCTCGAGCTGGTGAAGGCACAGAATAACATAGAATGGACAGCTTCGCCGTTTCCCATGTTAAGCGATGGTAGTGAGCAGACGGTGGCGCCCTCCGATGGATGGGTGGATCTGCCGGCTGTTTAACCTGCGTTTCTATGGAGCATGCTACGACTTTTTCTAGATTTTTAATTATTTCTCGGTCTGTAATTAACGGAAACCGCCAATATCAAAATGGAAGCTTGAAATGAATGACATGTAATCTATCGGCGTCAAGAAAAAACTTTTTCTACGGAGGAAAAATAGATATTCGCCTAATTAAATGCTTGAGTAACTTGCTTGGTGGAATCGTGGGTTCGCTTAGCATAGGAATAGCATTGGGAAATAGCGCTTTTCGAATATATTTCATTATTAAATTTATTTTTCGTCCTCCATTTTAATTTCAATAAATAAAAAAGTTAAATTTAAATTTGTATATGAATTCGTTTCATGTATACAATGAAAATAAAAACATTTAAGACACGTTTGCTTTCAAACTGACCCGTTTCTTAGATATTATTAAATAAAAAGTTAATTTTTGATTTAACATATCTTTTGTGAAACTGTACCTTATAAAGAAAATGACAGCTTTTACTCGTGATGTTTTTTAATTGTATAACTAAAAAAATTTGTCAGTTTCTTATGGTCATTACATTAAATGAAAAATGAAGAGCTATCTTTTAACCCCTCACATTATTAAAGAAAGTGAATTCTTTAATATGAATTCAAATTAAATAATAATTCGTTTCCCATGGAATTTAAAATCATATGTAAATTAATTATAATCAACTGTCAGTTTTTATGAATTTTGTTGTTTCTTATATTATCCCTTTGAAATCTGAATCTTCTTAATTTTTATCAACATCATTTACTTCAATGTAATTTTATCATTAAAATATGCAGTGTATCTAAATGTTGATCTTTAAGTGTATATAATATAGTTAAAAGTTGATTTCTAATGGGTTTGGTCACATATTTTGCTTATCACTCTTTCAATAAAAACAAATTAAAGTAAGTCAAATTAATTCTGTCGTTGAAATAGATTAGTTTGGAGTGAAATTACTATATTTCGGAAAATATATTAGTACATTTGCAAAGTCTAAATTATTTAGGTGTATGCTGTAAACTTAACAGCCAGTCTGCTGATTGCCAAGCAAGTTACTCAAGCATTTAATTAGGCGAATATCTATTTTTCCTCCGTAGAAACAATTTTTTTCTTGACGCCGATAGATTACATGGCATTCAATTTAAGTTCCATGTGATCTTGGCGGTTTCCGCTAATTACAGTCCGAAAAATAATCAAAAACCTAGAAAAAATCATACCATGCACCATAGAAACGCAGGTTAAACAGCCAGCAGATTCCACCCATTTGTTAGGAGCGCTGCTTCAAGCTCACTACCATCGAAATCCTGAGCTGTCCATTCTATGTTATTCTATGGTGAAGGGGTTTGTGGTGCAAGTTCATCGACCCTACTTTCCCACCCCCCATTTTCCATATTAAATTCATTTCTTTCTCAATTTTTTATTCATTGCTGATTTTTATTTAAGTTTGTTTTTGGGGGGTGATCTTCATCATTTAAAGTTAAAGGAAACTCGCGCCACAAACCCCTATACCACCAACCCCCAGCTGAGCTGACATCACAAAGTGGCGGGCTTCACTGCCTCACACCATTGGAGGCTGAGGGCAACCTTAGAGAAAAGGGGACATACGTGCTTCACTGCATGACACTAAGAGATCAAGTTTGGGCAAGAGAAGCTGGGGGACGGTGTGATGTTAGCAAGGACCACACCCAAAAATATGAATATCATTCACAATTCATAACCAATGTGAAAAACACCCCTCCATAGCAAAAATATGATTAAAATTCAATTTAGTTAAAATATAATGAGGGGATGGGGTGTTTAATTGAAAACACCCTGTGGGTGTGGCCCAGCACCTTTTGGGTTGGTCAGGTGTAAACACATGGAACACCCCCTCCACATTCCAGAAAAGTGCGAGATCCGCTAGTATACTGCTAATAGTTTTCTCCTGTTTTTACGAAATCGTATAAAAAAAAGGGAATTGTACAAAATCCACAAAACAATGCAAAATAGAAGCGATAATTGTCTCAATAATCTATATATATAAAATACCATGTTCTGGCTGATTCATCATCGCTGAACCAAAACCGCTGAAGCTAGTAATATGAAATTTAGTCTCTAGATTTATTTTATAACAGACTCACTAAGAAAGGAGTTTACGAAATTCAATACCAGTCATGATTAGAGATCGCTGAACGATAAAAGCAAACATAGTATTGGAGGGCTCTAGTGAAAAATAACATCCAGTCCGGAAAAAAAATATGGCTTTTTGTGTGAAAATATTTTCACACGGTTCTGCTAGTCTATATATATAAAGAAGGATGTTTGTGGGTTTGTTTGTTTGTTTTTTATACAAATCTACAGTTTTATCAAGATCGGAATAAAACTGTAGATTTGTATAAAAAACAAACAAACAAACCCACAAAGCATGAGGAAGGTCGCTGTCTACTTCAGATTTCGAAAAAATAATAATTATTGATAAAAATCGATATTCATGGTTATGGCAGGGCATATTAATGAGAAATATCTCATGACCAACAATGCACGACAAAGTTTTTGCAACAATAAGTAACAACAATGGTATCAACACGCAATTCACAAACACTCTGCACGGACCAACAATATATATCTCATGACCAACAATGCAAATAAAAGTTTGTGCAACAATAGGTATCAACAAAGGTGTCAACACGCAATTCACAATTAGCACAAAATGATGACGCAATGATAGAAAGTTCGTTTCCAAGAATTATAACAATGAACATAAAATGATGATGCACGTGTCTTCCTTCAGCTCCCTAACAAGCGTTCAGACGATTGGGAAAAGTGTGTATATGTTTATGTTTCTGTTTGTGTGTGTATGTTTGTGTGTTTAGCACGTTTTAGCAGTGCATAACCGATTACAGTTTATTTCCAAAAAACACATCAGTTTATTTAACTTCTTGAGATTGTTCTGTTTACCTACTGTGTAATTATCCCGGGCAACGCCGGGATCTCTGCTAGTCTATATATATATAAAGAAGGGTGTTTGTTTGTTTGTGGGTTTGTGGGTTTGTTTGTTTGTTTTTTATACAAATCTACAGTTTTATTCCGATCTTGATAAAATTTCGCATACATGACCTTCAAAGCATGAGGAAGGTCACTGTCTACCTCAGATTTCGAAAAAATAATAATTATTGATTAAAAATCGATATTCTTGGTTATGGCAGGGCATTTTAATGAGAAATATCTCATGACCAACAATGCAAGGCAAAGTTTGTGCAACAATAGGCCCGTCGTGTTCGCATCAACAATGGTCTCAAAGCGCAATTCACCAATAACAATGAGCATAAAATTATTCAAAGAATTATAACAATGAACATAAAATGATGATGCAATGACAGAACATTCGTTTCCAAGAATTTTGAATAATGAACAGGAAATGGATATAATAGACGATATAGATAGGACAGTCTCTCACGATGAGACAAAGGAGGTACACGTGTCTTCCTTCAGCTCCCTAACAAGCGTTCAGACGATTGGGAAAAGTGTGTGTGTTTTTTTGTGTATGTGTGTGTGTTTAGCTACAAGCGTAATTATCCCAGGCAATGCCGGGTCCTCTGCTAGTCTCCTATATATGTTTGTTTGTGGGTTTGTTTATTTGTTTGTTTTTTATACAAATCTATAGTTTTATTCCGATCTGGATAAAATTTCGCATACATGACCTTCAAAGCATGAGGAAGGTCACTGTCAACCTGAGATTTGGGAAAAATAATACATATCGATAAAAAAATCGATATTAATGAGAAATATCTCATGACCAACAATGCAAGACAGTTTTTGCAACAATGGTATCAACACGCAATTCACAAACACTCTGTACGGACAAACACTATATATCATGACCAACAATGCAAATAAACGTTTGTGCCACAATAGGTATCAACAATGGTGTCAACACACAATGCACAAACACTATGCAAGGATCAACAATATATGTCTCATGACCAACAATGCAAGGCAAAGATTTGTGCAATATAGAATTCAATGCATAGAATTCCTGTTATTCAGGCTTTTCTTAGAAAAGAGAATTCTTAACAATTTCTTGAAAATCTTTAAAAATGATCAGTAACTAGAGATAATGAGTTAGCAGACTATTGAGAAAGAGTGAAAGACGATAGAGGAAGCACTGCTTTAGCTCCGTGCTGTATTGAGCAAATGGTAAGCAAGTAAATAGAAGAATTGGCGACTGCTAGACTACACAAAGTGATGAATGGCCAATTTTTGCTTCAAGACATCGAAAGAAGAAAGGAAATTGCAACAACATCAAGTGTACATCTAAAGTAAGATTACGTGAGTAAAAAATTATTTAAACTAGAAGGCATCCTTGGAGAGGTCCATCCATTGTGAGCCTTTAAAAAAATTTTTTCGGTAAATCAAGACCCGGTATATCACCTAGAATGGATTTTTTCAGTGAAGAGGATGAGTGAATGAGTGTATATTTTGGAAACTGAGATGTTTATAATGCGATGACCGAACGTTCGTTTCCAAGAATTATTAATAGTGAGCATAAAATGATGATGCAATGACAGAATACAGGCAGTGTCTATTGATGATGCAAAGAAGTCACGCATGTCTCCCTTGAGCTCCCTATCAAACGTCCAGACGACTGACAAAAAGTTATGTGCCTGGAAAGGAAAGAGAAAGAACGAGTATTAGTCAGAGAAACTCTGCAACTAAAATAGAAAAAGGTATATGGGCATTTGAAACATCTGAGCAACGGGAGTTTTGAATAGAGCATGAGCTTCTATTTCAAGAGCAAAAAAACTTGAGTCTAAACTATCTGGTCCGGTATATCACCTAGAATTCCTGTTTTTCGTATTTTTCGTAGAATGGATAGTCCCTTACCTCTGTGTTGCATTGATTGAGTTATTATTTAACCAATTGGGAGTTATAATTTATTTTTTTGAGATTGTTCTCTTTACCTACAAGTGTAGTTATCCCGGGCAACGCAGGATACCTCTTCTAGTCTTTATATATATATAGCGCACTTTCCGTCTGTTTGTTTGTTTGATTGTTACTCCATAATTTCTGAACCGGGTAACCTTCGATTCTGAAATTTTGCACAGAGGACCTCGAAACCCCGGAGAGTGTCTTAAGCTAGGTCCCGTTCACGTCCGACCTTCCGTTGGCCTCCTACGCTCTTCTAATCAATATTCAGATGCCAACAATATCGAAAAAATAGGAGATATCTCACCAACAATATGCACGGACCAACAAAGCAAGGAATAGTTTGTGCCAACAATCGGCAAGTTGTTTTTTTATCAACAATCGGCTGTTTGTGTTTCTGTGTTGCGTCAACAAGGGCTGATATTAAATGCATGCTTTAAGGAGGCTTTAAGTTTTAAGGGGACTAATAATAATAAGGACTCATGTTAGGCGGATGCCCCAAGCGGTAAAAATTTTGGGGTCCTTAAACTGAAATTAGGAGCCTCAATTTCGGAGCCCTCAAAATTTATAAATTAACTTAATTTCAATTACTTAATTAATTACCTGTTAAACGATACGTTTGTCTATTTTTTATAACATTCGGGGCTCTATCGTATCCCGCGACCCCACGCAGCCGCTTACTCCACTTACCGTTAAACCCGTCACTGTCTATATCTATAACATCGGTTGTCTGTTTGTGATTGTAAATGAGAAATAGTGGAAAGGCGGCAGAGAAAGCAGTCCATCCGCTCGGCGCTGTTTCGCCCACGCACTGTTTTTCTTCAAGTAAAGAATGCCCAAGTTTGGTTTTAAGAGCAAAGTGGAAATGCATCAATAGATTATCCATTAGTGAATAACCCAGCTCAGATTGTTAGAATTGCAAAGCACATAGACACAAACGATGGAAAAATGGAATTAGATAAGTCTAATAAATAATATTATCAGAAAATGGAAAAGTAATCAAATATTATTTATTAGAACAAACGATCATGTATATCCATGAAGAAAAAAACCAAGCCCCATAGAAGGAACTGAAGCCGGCTATCGAGCACCAGATGAAGACGAGTCGACCACGCTTCTGTGCGGTTTTCGAAATCGTGCGAATTCTCACCAAGTAGCCAACAACCCGGTTACTGTAGTTGCGTAGGAGTAGATGCATTAAATTGAAACTCTCCTTGCATAGAAGATACCCATTGCTCTTAAACATTTCGTAGCATCCTGGTAGAGCAAACTATAACGGGAGAATATGGTTATCCATTGTATCGTCGAAGGCGAGTTCACATCTAAAGTATGACTACGTTGCCAAAAAATTATTTAGGTTAGGGACGTCATTCGCGTGGAATTTTGGAATTATTGAAAATTTAGATGAACAAATGATTTTTTTTTTTTTACAGTCAATTTTTTATGATTTCTTATTCTATATCGGTTATTAGCAAGTTTAGAATAAGTCCATCTGCAGTAATGAACGATACTATTATTTTAAATAAGGGCATTTGCCATAAACATTTCAAATTATTATATCTTCTCTTCCCATGGGGCGACTGTGGTAAAACAAAGCCTACATGTTGCCACAAGCTCTTCCAAATTCAAATATGTGTCGAGCGAAATAGGAGAAGTACAGCCACAGCCAGGGCTGAAGAAATGTCAGATCAAAGTTTTGTTTTATTTTCATTCTATTCCTTCCTCTTTCAAAACCACGTGCATTATTCTACACATACGTAGAAGTCGGATGGAATCTCAGATTTAAGAAAACACAGAGAAAACATGTTTTCTTTAATCTGTGGTAGAACTGCTAGAAGGCCATAGTTAGAGAGCGCCATGTATTGGCAGCATTTTAAAAGAATTCTTTTCGGTTTTTCAATATGATTTTTACTGTATTAACTCTAACCTTTTTTCATGTGTTCATTTTCACTGTACATTCATATTCAGATATTGTAAAATTTCATCAAAAAGGAGCCTGAGCAATGCCGGGTATATCAGCTAGTATTTAATAATAATGCTGACCAATCTTTGTTAACAATAATACTAACGCAGTAATTAAGAGTAATACTGACAATTGTGCATAATTTGCTTCTCGGTTCACTCTTTCTATGTTATTTTTATGCTGTCGCGTGTCGGGATCCTCCTTGGGAATGACTTTTTTCTCTCATTAGGGCGGCGACACTTCTATCCGTGATCGACAATATTATTAAGTAGCGGAAAAATGGAGCTACTTATTGGTGTTACAATGTCCTCTGTCCCCTTCATAATTTCTACAATTAATGGACATGCCCACCTTTATTATCTAGTTAGGTTTTGATTGGTGCACTGGATCGGAACTATGTGGGTGGGAGTAAAAGATCTGTGGTGTTTAGGTACGTAAGTTAGTGAAATTCAGTATCCAGAATCCTCTAGGGAAGATCTACATTACTATGAATTTAGGCCATATTGTACCAGTTGGGTCGGAGTTGGGGTGATGTCAGTCTTTAGAATTACGACAACACAGGCATGCGATATGTCATTAGATCGGAAATGATGAGAAAGAAGAGAAAGTTTATATTTCTACATACAACTTCAAGAAAATCAATTTTTTGATTAAAAATCTTAGCGTAGGGATGGGGAGGGGTTAAAAAGTGCAAATAAAGGGATAAAAATAGATCACAGGGTCTGCTACTTGCCTATACCCTATTTGGGAGGATTAATTTCTTTCTACAGCTTTTTGCAATTGGTAAAATGTAGTTTTCAATTGAAAAAAATGTGGTTTTCAAAATAAAAAATGCAGTTTTCAAATTAGAAAATAAATAGAAAAAAATTCATAAACTATAAGTCAAAGAAACAAAATAATTTACATAATAAAATTAAAACGCGTCCCAGTTGCCCCCACTCTCCCTTACCCTATTGTGGCAATTATTTGTATTATATAAACGGCGACGAAATTAAGCAGACGACGGGCAAGATGAGCTCGGCGAACGTGTGTAACGCGAATACAGGCTAAAATACATACTATAAAACAATTTCCACAATTTTTATAAAACATTACACTGTAAATTTTTTACTAATTCCATAATTAGGAAGAACAAGATAGTCGACCACAAAATAAACAAAGTCGCCATAGAGGTGGTAAAAATGCCAATATTACTGATGAACAGAGAAATCCAATTTTTAGTGTCGTGCATTCAGCGTACTAAAATTTTAAATGATCTTCCAGAAAAACCTCAAATGATAATAATGACGGCAATAAATAGAATAGAATAGAATTTGTTTTTTACTGTATGTTACTTACTGTATACAGTTATTTACTCCTGGTAATACGTAGTAATATTCAATGATTTTATACAGTTTTATATATTTTTACACTATATCTATATTTATGTAATAGAAATCTGCAATTTACTGTACTATAATAATATATATAATTCAATTATTTGGTTTTTTTTTACTTTTAGTTTATGAATTTTTTTCTATTTGTTTTCTAATTTGAAAACTGCATTTTTTATTTTGAAAACCACATTTTTTATTTTGAAAATTACATTTTTTCATTTGAAAAGACTATTTTTTTCATTTAACCAATTGCAAAAATCTGTAATAAATGTATAAATATATTTCTGCTTGCTAGCTAAAGCTCTTCCTTGGAATTTTTACAAGATTTTATTTTCTGATGAAAATCCATGAAATATCTTATAAGAGTAATCAACCGAATTATGATATAAAACAGAGAACCACTAATCACCGGGATAATTTATAAATATCCAGTACCTCATTTTGTAATAAGACAAGAGACATTTTGTGAATTTTGGTTCTGCGCTTCGATACAAAAAGATATAGTATTTAAGAAAACCAAATTTATCACGTAATTATAGTTAAATGAAATGAAGACTGTAGAGAATTTATTCATAAAAGCAAAGGAAAGCTGAAGATTGATCTATCGGCTAGATTCTAGCCGTTTGATCATGTCCAAGTGATCCCAAAATGTAGGCCGTTTGGATTATCTTGGTGGAGAAACCCTAAAACGTTTCTTCGTTTGTATCGATAACTATCCCACAATGTATAATATTTTTACTTTTGTTGTTCATTATTTTCCATAAAGTCTAAAAATTCTCTGCCTTACGCAGACTATTTCTTTTTAAAAAAAATTATTTTAACAAAAATGGTGAAGGGTTGAAGAAAATTCAAGAGAATGAAATGATAATTAATAGGGAAATCCTCCTAATTTAAAGTTTATATATTAACCCAACATGAAAATTAACTGAACAACAAAAAATATGAAAATCTTTAATCTATACCCAACTTAAATTTAAATTATGATAATTCAATAGGTGATATCTAAAAATATTAGAAGTTTCTGTTCTAGAGTATAAATTTTAGTTCATTACTTGTTACAGCAGCAGGTACAATCATCAAAACGAAGACGAACATATTCATCATTCAGGTAGTATCTGAAAATGGAAATTAATAGATGGTTTTCAAGATTATAAACAAAACAAGAAAATTTGAAATCTCTTTATATGACAGTTCTTGTAAATCATTACATTTTTGAATTATTAAAGGGCAAATAAAAAAAAAGTGGTCATCGTTTTCATTTTGATGTCCAAATTTTCAATTTTGATTTCCTGCATCTTATGAATTAAATGACTTAATTACACAGGCCAACAAAATTTAAGATTTTTCTTGTGACAAAATGGAAGTGGGTGATTTTTGGTAGTATTTTTTCTGCTGATTACGAATATAATTTTTAAATTTCTCTAGCACGCACAGCTTTCTCGTTTTACAATGAAACATTTTTAAATCATTCAGTGTTTGGGGCCTGGTAAATTTCCTTGCGGCCCCAAAATATGGACACGTTAACAATGTAGCCGCTTCTCTTCATTCCCATTAATTTAACATAGAAGTCTCGAAGTGCATAACTTGGAAACGTGACGTGATAGAAAAAATCTAAAAGCAGATTCGGATTCTACATACAAATTACTACTACTACTACTACTACTATACAAAATGCGTGTTGACTAGTGTTATCTGTGGTATGAACAATTACCTTTTCCTCAGATCACTTTTAACGTTTTCTTTACGATGTGAACATGCACAGTTTTTCTTTGTCACCGATAGAATGATTTCCGTTATACTTGTAATGAATAGTTAAAAAGAAAATATTACTAAATACATCACTGTCAAATAGATTAACAAAAAAGACCAAGGGCGCATTCTTATAAGTACGTAGCTTGTTGCTAAAGCTACTAAAAATATAGGCCAAATTGTTCCAGTGGTAATAATAATAATTATAAACTGGAGATATCCTCCAAACACGGGTAATAATTTTTCGATTGAAAAATGGAAAAAAGAATTCTGCGACCTGGATTCGAACCAGGAATCTCGACGCCTCTACCAATTGGGCTATCGCAGAAACTCGGACAGCAATGGGCTTTCTACCATGATAATTTGGTTGTCTTTAAGACACCTTGTGACAGCTTGGCTGTACGGGTGTATGCGATAGCCCAATTGTAGAGGCGTCGACCATGACAGTCGAGGTTCCTGGTTTGAATCCAGGTCGCAGAAGTTTTCCTTCCATTTTTCAATCGAAAACTTAAGTTCCAGTGGGGTCGGAGTTGTGGGGGTGTTAGTCACTTGGTGTTTAAAACTATTGCAACAACTGGAATATGGGTATGTTATTCCACTGGAAATGATGAGAAGATAATGAAGATAGAGCTCTTTTATACATTTTCTAGATACTACGTTCGAGAAAATAATTTTTTTTTATTAAAACTTTGGGTGGGATGGGGTGAGGGAAGGGTAAAATGCAGGTAAAGGGGTAAAATAGATGACCGCAATGTTCGTTATTTGCTTATCTCGGCGGGATTAATTTCTTGTTAGTAAATGAGGCTGTTAAAGCCAAAATGGTGTAAGTCCATTAACAACAGTTTTAAGATACAAGGAATTTTAGTAGAATAGTAGATAGACAGCACTGCTAACTGCATAAACTTGCACTGCCATCTGTGAAACTGTTTGGGGAAGTAGGAGTTACATCACTACTCCTATAGGTTGTTTGACGTATTCGGATTTCATTTCTAACATTAAGTCAGATTTTTTTAAAAAGTGGAGTTACACCACTTTGGCTTTAACAAGATCAAATGTATATGTAACGTGTAAATGCAGAGTAAAGGTGAGAACGCAGTGGAATATTAAGAGTTACACGTAAACAGGGTAAGGGATATAAATAATTTTTAATTTGGCAAAATAATAAGGCAAAATAAACCTAGACCTAACAACAAGGTCAGGGAGTAATTAATCAATTACACAATAACGTAAGTAACATAAAAAGTATAGCTTAATTGAGCCACCAAGCATAGAAACTAAATTTAAAGGGTTTAAATGAGATACCCTAATCTTTACCCAAGATTGCTTAAATCACAAAACAACTATACTACTGTTTATAAAAATCGCAACACCCTGATGGAATGGTCTAATCCATATGCAATTTGCAATATTTGCATACAATGGGTCAGAGTATAAATGATTAGATTTTCAGAGTAATTGCTTGAAAGAACACCATGCCTCGACGACGACGAAGGGTACCATATCAACAGCTGACAGACTTTGAAAGGGGACGCATAATTGGTCTGCGTGAAGCGGGATGGTCGTATCGTGACATTGCTGCTCGTGTAGGACGTAATGCAACGACAATTATGCGTGCATGGAGGCAGTGGAGCGAAGAGAACAGGGCACACCGAAGACCAGGCTCAGGAAGACCCAGCACGACGACACCGCGAGATGACAGACACCTCTATCGCATGTGTGTAGCAGATCGTACAGCCACTTCCACAGTGTTAGCACAACAGTGGGGTGCTACAGTAGGCAGGACAATGTCTGCTAGCACTGTACGACGCCGTTTGATTTCCAGAGGATTGATGGCACGAGTACCATTGTTGCGGATTCCTTTGACTCAAAACCATGGCTCGTCAAACTCCTGCAGCAGCAACTGTGGATGAACTGTATACCCGTGTAGACAGAGCATGGCAGGACATTCCCCAGGCCCTTATTCAGAGCTTGTTTGACTCAATGCCACGACGTTTAGAGGCTGTAATTGCATCCCACGGTGGTTTCACCCGATATTAATGTGACAATAAAACGCATTGTATTGACCTGAAAATCTAATGGTTTCTTTTCTGACCCATGATATGCAAATGCTCCAAATTCAATGCAGATTGGGCTATTCCATCAGGGTGTTGCGATTTTTATAAACACTAGTGTATTAACTAAATTAAGACAGGCAAAAACTACAGCACCAAATCAGCCGGCCGCACCGGTCATTCAATAAAGTAACATATTAGGCTAAGCAAAATCACCTTAATTCAAAAATAAAGCTTTCTCTGCTTTTAAGGATAAAAAAGAATTTAATAATAACACAATTCTTATTCAACTAAGAAGACTTAACGTAAACTCTTTCCCAAACACACTAATTAGCATAACCTAGCACATGACTACAATTCTTATCACTTAAGAAAGTATCACAAAGACATATTAAAGCACTCTAAAATATACAATCTAGCAAATGAATGATAATTAGAGGATTACAGGTGAATCTCATCTCACCTAAACAAATTCACACTTAGCGAAGTATGTGGCCTCTTAAGACCTTATTAGCTTATTAAAAGCATAATTTTTGGTTGATATAAGACACATTAAAGATACACAATAATTAGTTAAAGCCAGAATAAATCCAACCGGATAAAGCAAGTCCAGTTCGAGTAGTCTTATAAAATGCTAAGCACCAGTTCAAGAATCATAAAATTGGATGAACGATAACACAGAAAAATCTGCACAAAATTTTATTAACAGTAGTGAGTCTATCTAGCGACGACACTGAGTCTTTAAATACAAAGCATAGAGTCTTTGATTAAATGAAACACTACTAATAAATAAAATGAGGTTACACTGAGCCTTACTATCGTAAAGACTTAACGGAATACACGTCACCAATTAACATTCACATAGATTAATGCCTTGGACGGTCAAGCACTGAAAATTTAAAATAGAAAAGAATTATGTAACGTTAGGGAGGAAAATAATAGGTTAACAAACCCTTCCCCACTCAGTCACCAACACATGGGCCTCTTTCTATTAATTTTATTTTCACTTCAAATTGCCTGCGTAGAGTTCCGTAAAGGCACTTTACTTATTTTGGAGAAACGTAGGCGAATCCGTATTGCGCCGACAGGTAGGCATTTAGCCCTGCTGGGAAACGGCCTCTTACCGTCGACCGCTCGTCGAGCTCCCTGCCATGAAAGTCGTTCAAGGCTGCCGATAAAGAACGGGAGTCGAAGCTCGTTAAAGTAAGTGTACTTACGAAGAGTGTTGCCGTCGTGCGGAGCGTTCTTCCGACCGTAAGTCTCGGGAAGTATTCCTGTCGTCTCGAGCTGGCTGGTACACCGGTATCGACGGAGATATCACTCCTCAAAGTCGCCGCCTGCGGGGCTTCCCCGTCGAACACTTCTCGTCTCGGAGTGGAGAACTGTCTGCTCGGCGACTCGCTGCCTCCGCCCGGCTGAGGTTCCGTGCGTTGTCGTACTTGCCTCTCGACGACGAAAATCTCTTTTCCCGTAGACTTCTGGCTAGGTGCTCTACGACCATTCGGTTCGGTCGTCCGGGTCACTCTCCTCCTTTGCCTCCGAACCTCCCGCCAAGAAGACTTCGCTCCTCCGTCACCACGTCTCCCTGCGACATGATTGGTTCGGGCGTGCTGATGGATGTGACGACACTGTCTGCCCCGCTCCTCCCCCGCCTTCGAACGGGTGAATACTCTCGAGCGGTAACAGCGGGCAGTGTCGCGGGAAATCACGTCGGGATCGGATTTCCGTGACAGTATAAATCTTCATCCCCTCCTTGGAATGTTTCACAGCTTAATCTCCTCCTTGGAATGTTTAAAAGATTTTATTTAGTTATTAGGAGCTTTAACATAAAGTTACTTATAATAATGCACCCTTGGTCTGTACGTTTATCCGGCCGGCCGCACAGTGGTTCAAAATCCCGAAAACCTGGCCAAAATGTCAAATAATTTTACATGAAAATTATTATATTAGGGTGTTAGAGGTCGCCCATTACGAATCTGAGATCCAATTAACTGAAAGCAGCACAACAGAAACAAAATAGCAAAACTTGGATGCCAAAAAATGTCTAAACGAAGCGAAGTCTAATAGCGAGTCATGCTTGTGTCATTGCTCAAGCCAAAAATATCGAAAGGCTGCCTTCTTTCCCTTGATTAGACCCTTTTGTTTATGATTAAAAACGTTATCTTTACTTAAAAGATCTTTTCAAGCGTATCGATACGCCTCTTCTCTGTATGTTGGTGTGTGGGCCGACGTAAAGTCCGGTCCAGAATCGTTAATTATTTATTATAAATATACATAACACGAGCGTCACGAGATGCACTCATCAAGGATCTCGCCATCAGATGCTTGAGAACAACAAGATATTTCCATATGCACCCATTTCTTTTAACGTCAAAATTCAAGGTGATCTAAAACAAGGTGGGGGTCAGTTTGCCGGAAGTGGTAAAAATTGCCTTACTGCGCAAGCGTATTTTGACGTCACTGGATGACATCGAAACCAATGCCCGCTAAATCGAAACCTCCACAGAAACCAAAACATGGCGGCAATGAAAACAGTTGTGCGATAGCGATAATTGACGACTCGTTCATTTCCTTCACAATTCTCATCCTTTATACTATTTATTTTAATTAAATCATAATGCCATTATAAGGGGGGACTTATAATTATTGTAAAATATACTTACGTATTTCTTTTTAATGTGAACACAGGGTTAATGTTAACTATCCACACATCGCGCGATGACTGATCATGCGACCAAGGTAAGTGAAATTTACTATGACTAAATAGAAAAAGAGGTATATATCAGTGCGTTAGAACGGGGGGTGTCGTTAAAATATAAATTCATTTACCAAAGGCAGCAAAGGTTTTAACGATTCGAAAGAGAAAAGTGTAATCTAAGATATGGTGTTAATTAGAATTTGGAATAAGCTGGAATACATAACTATTTGGCTACTTGAAAATTTAATTCTTTCGTTATATATCATATCTTAAAGACTCAAATCTAACTAAATAAAACTATATATGTAACATATAAAATATATTGTTAGTATATTTTTCTATTGCACATACTTCCAGGAATACAATCTACTATGCAAAATGATTTCATGACTTTTGGTGGACCCTTTCAAGTCGAACTAATGTGCTAAAACAATGACTGTAAAGAATGCCAACATGAATGCATGCGTATAACAATCGATTCATCTATCACTGAATGCATACACTGTTACTTTCTGTTTGTTTTAAGTATTTTTGACGTGAGTTCGCGCACGCGACGATCGCTTTGTCGACGCACGATTTCTCAATTGTTTATAATCTATATCATTAAATAGCGGGAAAATAGAGCTACTTATTGGTTTTATAATGTCCCTCCGTCTCCTTCATAATTTCTACAATTTTTGAGGTAGAAGATTGAAATTAGGAATGTAGGTTACTATAGCTTCACTATTTAGTTTGATTTTGATTGATGCACTGGGTCGGAATTATGGGGGGGGGGAGTCAGGATCACAGGGGACAAAAGATCTATGTGCTATTTAGGTTCGTAAGGGAGTGAAATTCAGTATCCAGATTTTTCTAGTCAAGATCTACATTACTCTGAAGTTAAGGCCCAATTGTTAGTGGGGTCGAAGTTTCGGGGGTGGCAGTCTTTAGAACTATGGCAACATATGGCATGTTATATTTTATTCGATCAGAAATGACAAGAAAGGAAAGAAGAGGTCTTTTACATTTTCTACATATTACGTTCGAGAAATTCAATTAAAAAACTTGGGGGGAAGGTAAAAAGTGAAGATAAAGGGGTAAAAATAGATGACCGCAGGATGCGCTACATGCTTTATTACTCGGAGGGATTAAATTCTTGTTAATAAATGCATAAACGTATACAGCTAAAGCACCTCTTTGGAATATTTACAAGATTTTATTATGTATTTAAATTAAATAAGTTACTCAATATTTGTGTTACAATCTATAAACCTAAGAAATTTAAAAATATTAATTTTCAATTTTATTTACTTACTTACTTTTCAAACCCGCTTATCCGTTAGGGTCGCGGGGCCAGCAGCGATCGCGATCTTCCGCCATCAGACACATGTCCTCCCTGGTAATATCCAAGCGACTCGAACCCAGATTCTTCATGTAGTCTAGCTACTTGGTTCTAGGCCGACCCCTTGGTCTCTTACTCACCGGCTTGGAAAATAACAACTGCCTAGGAAGACCAGTTTGCGGCATACGTATCACGTGGCCTTACCAGCGCAACTGAGATCTCTCAATGCGGAGAAGTAGCGCCTCAACACCTAAAGACTCCCTTATTGTGCTGCTGTGCACTCTATCTAGTAGGATAACACCTGCCACACCTCTCAGAAATCTCATTTCGGCCGCTTGTACTCGCGATCGCACTCTTTCGGTCATTACCCAAGCCTCATGACCATAGGTGAGAATGGGGACAAAGAAAGATAGATTTGAAGACGGAGAGCTTGGCTTTGTTACCCAGCTCGCGTTTCGTTACCACGGATCGCCACAGTTCACGTCTGACACAGCTTGCTGCACCGATCCGAGCATCCAATTCTTTCTCCTGCCGTCATCACTCGTGAATGCAATCCCGAGATACTTGAATTTCTCCACCTGTCTCAATGAGGCTTCCCTAACATGGAGAGCGCACTGAGCAGGCTGTCCTGAAAGAACCGGAACCTCGGTTTTAGCCACACTGATCTTCATCCCAGCTTCTTCACATTTGGCTGCAAACCGGTCTAGTGCATGCTGAAGGTTCGTGCGAGGAGACCCAAGGAGGACAAGGTCGTCAGCAAAGAGCAACCTCTCCACCAGGCAGTCGCCCACACAAACACGCTCATCGCCTCGGCTGCCCATGTCTATCCAGTCCATAAAGATAATGAACAAGAGGGGCGACAGTACGCACCCTTGGCGGAGTCCAACTCCAGACACACATCTCAGAGCTTTCGTACAGAGACAAGATAGCAACCAGTAATTGCCCATCTACTCCATACTCTTGCAACACTTGCCAGAGCTTCTCCCGAGGAACTCTGTCATGTGCTTTTTCGAGGTCTACAAAGCAAGCGTAGATCTCTTTTGCATACACCCAGGATTTCTCAAAGATTTGCCTTAAGCAAAGATGTGATCCGTCGTGCTTCGGCCAGGTCGGAAACCACACTGCTCCCCCGACAGTTTGGAGTCGAATATTTCCCGACTTCTCTTCTCCAGACACTTAGCGTACACTTTCCCAGGAAAGCTGAGCAAAGAGATGCCTCGATAGTTGTTGCAATCTCTCTAATCTCCCTTTTTGAAGCTAGGGATCACAATTCCTGTCTACCATTGCTTTGGGGCCTGTCTAGATATCCAAGCAGCCTGATACATATTTGGAAAATTACTATTGCGCCCCCCCCCTTTCCAAATGTGACGTCCAGGGACTCAATTTAAATTTTGTCTAGGGCCCGCTAGAGGCTTCCGCTAGCAACCCCTAGCTGTTTAAACCTCTGCCGAAGTGAATTTCGTGGAAGTCTCAAGAGGTAGGAGCCTCGTATTCAGAAGTCCGTCTAAAGCTACGGCCGTATAAAATTTGAGTAGTAGAAGAGCTTCTTCCTTTGGATTCAAACAAGCGCTTTGCTTACTGCCAATGGTTTAAAAGTTTAGCGCGCAAGAACTATCTTAAAAACACACTTTTCAGTGATCAGGCATGATTTCATTTGAATACCCAAAATATGAGTTGCGGAAGATCCACAGGCATCCACAGGCACTGCATACGGTTGGATTTCACTCTCAGAAATTTGGGGTGTGGTGCGCGATGTAGACCTGAATTATAGGACCATTTATTTTCGACTCGACTGTAACTTCTGGTGTGTTTGCAGACATCATCCATAAATTTGTACCGATTTTGGAAGAACAAGAATATTACTGTTGGTTTCAAAACAAGATGGAGCAACATCTGACACGTCAAACGACACAATGTAGATGCTCAGTGAATGCTTACGCGATCGATTAATTTCGAAACAACTGCGGCCGCTTCACTCGCCAGACTTGAGTCTCCCAGACTTTTTCTGTGGTGCTATCTGAAAGACATAGTTTACCATAACTCTTAAGACGATATAAGAGCTGCCGAACACCGTGAGGGACATACCAGCCACTACGCTGAAAAGAGTGCTCGCCAACTTGTGTCTTTGGGTAACTTTTGCCAACATCTCTTGTAAAGTGGTTTTCATTACCTGTACGTTAAAACAGTTATACATCGCTATATTCGTGGTAAAAATATTTCAAGTCAAAGTTCGGAGACATGTGAATCACTCTGTATAACTTTAAGGAGTCAAAACAGTATAACAGTTATTGTCTTTTCGTTTAATATGTAAAACCAAAATATTCAATCTAAAGTAAATTGGATAAATCGCCTATTGTGATTCGTGATAATTAATTTACATCAAATATCTTTATTAAAGAATATTTAAATTTTCACCGAACTTTCTCTTTACCTTAATCAATAATCAATTAATATCTGGCACGCTTTAAAAACATACATTTAAAGAGTGATTTTAAAATTATATAATTACCAAACTTATTCCGAAGTTTCGCTGCACCTATGTCTACAGAATTCATTACTTTTAGTATTAATGTTATTTTATCTCGATAACTTTTTAATTGGGAAGGCACACGAATGTTCGTTTGAATTTTGATTAGGATTCTATAATGCTCCTAAAATCCTCTTTTCTATTTAAAAATTCCTTTTATAACTTTAAGGAGAATGCTTTCATTTTAGAATTGGCATGAATGAAACAGCATGACTCTCTGGGAGTTCGCTCACCTTTATGTCCTTCTCGACAATAATGTAGTTCATTTATCTAGTCTCTTTAGCAATCCACTCGCCATGTCTCTTTCGAATAATTCCTAACGATTAGGACTTTTTTTTTTTACTTTTCATGAGATTTCGAAGCACCGTTTAATCTCCCTGAATATTTCTTTACGCCCGTTCCTCTCTTCTTGAG
>JAHWFO010088451.1:994-11024 GCA_023313115.1 Rhysida immarginata | reverse complement strand
GTTAAAATCCAAGATGGAGACAATGAAGGATGAATTGTTGCCCGGACCCCGATGATCATGTGACTTTTGAGTGCCCTGGCCTGTCTCTCGTTGGCCTCGACTCTGTGTTGCACGCAGCAGTGCGGTATTAAAACCACGCCATTGCTGGCTCTCGGTTGCAAACAAGCCGTCTTGCAAGCTGCCAGGATCGCCTCGTTCCCACAGGAAAACGATCCCACGTCAAGTCGCCGAATTTTTTAATCAACACATTTACTCATTTAAATGGCCATCGCATTTATAATTTATCAAAGTTATAAATGGCCTATGAGTTGTTACAAAATTTGGAAGACATTTAGAAACATTTGTGACCATTACCTCCTACTTTGCATTTGGACCTCTTTTCTTATTAAGGAAGTTCGTCTTAAGGGTGGCGCTAGTGTCGGCGCATGCGCAAATAATTGTTTGGAGGTCAAGTTGTTTTGGTGGATACTGGTTGGTTGGTTGGTTGGTTGGAATTTTAGGGCGTCGGCTGCTATGGCCATTTTGCGCCCGACAGAAAGTTTAAAAACCAGTTTATGAATCCCATAAAAAAAAAAGAAAAAAAAATTAGATGAAAAACATTCATAGAAACATGAATGATAAAGATTAAAAAACAATAAAAATATGACTATGAGGGTTTTAAAATCACTAATAAATTTAAAAACAGACTTTTTTCCCATGGTTCTCCCATAATATGACATGTCAATACAGGGCAGTGAAAATCATTAGTGTGTAAAGGGCACTAAATAAAATAAACTAAAGTAAAACATTCGCTTAATGGTCAGATATATACAATGCAAAAACAATAAAAGGATGACTAAATGAATTTAAAAACATGAATAATTTTTAAAAATAGAAATACTTTTTTAAAAATCATAGGGTTGTTCCCCAATAAAAAATCTAGTGAATAATTCAGCCCTAATGAGCGTCGTAAATTAGTGTGTAAAGGGCACTGTATAAGAATATGTTTAATAGTCAGCCTTGCTCCACAGGAGCACAATGGAGCTGGGTCCTTTCTTAATAAATAGCCGTGAGTAAGACGACTGTGACCAATCCTAAGCCGAGTAAGAACAATATCTTCTCGCCTGTTTGTTAGACAAGGTATGGGCCACGGTGTGATGTCACGCTTTATTTCATACAATTTATTCGCTGGGTTAAGAGGCCAAGATTCCTGCCAAGAAGATAAGAGTCTCTTGTAGATGACCGGGAATAAATGTTCAGGGATTGAGAGTAGGTCCGAGATAGGTAAAACTGTAATAGCGTCTTTTGCCGCCTTGTCGACCCGTTCATTTTGCTGGATACCCATATGGCTAGGGATCCAGACAAAATAGATTTTGGTACCTTGGATATCCAGGTAATAAAGATATTCCTGGATTCTTATAACAAAAGGGTTGTCTGTATTGAATGACTCCAAGGATTGCAAGGCGCTCAGGGAATCTGAGAAAATCCAAAAGTTGGAATTTGGATAATTAAAAGAGAACTCTAACGCTCTGGCTATGGCTAACAATTCCGCAGAGAAAATGGAAAATTCGTTTGGCACATGATAGGAAAATACCAAATTATCAATAAGGAACGCACACCCAACTCCGTCCTCTGATTTGGATCCATCTGTGTATATGTGGAAACCAACAGGGAGGGATTCTAAAAAATTCCTAAAAAGTGCCTTAATTTCAGCTTCAATAAAATTAGATTTTTTCCCAGCAAACAAGTGGTAATTTATATCTGGTTGGGGGAGAATCCACTGGGGAACATCTCTGACCTCTCGGCTATGCATGACCGGAAATGAAAGGTTCAGGCTCTCCAAAAGATTTTTGAGCATATTGTTTATGCTTCTAAAGGTAGGAGGGGGAGGAATACTAGGTTTATCATATAAACAGGCAAAAGCTGGGTGCAAACTTTCACCATATATACGAAGAGCATATTTAAGGAGGAGTTTGGCTCTTCTAAACCATAATGGGGGCTCAGAAGCCTCCACATAAAGGCTCTCTACCGGACTTGTGCGGAAAGCTCCTGTGGCAATTCTTATGCCTAAATTATGAATGGGATCTAACAGCTTCAAGGTGCTCTTTGAAGCAGAGGCATATACAATGCTTCCATAGTCTAGTTTAGATCTAACTAGGGAGCCGTATAAAAATAAGAGCATCTTTCTATCAGCGCCCCATTTGGTAGCGGAAATAGAGCGCAAAACATTCATGGCTTGTAAGCATCTCGCTTTTAAATTACGAAGATGTGGGAGCCATGATAGTTTCCTATCAAAAATCAGACCCAAGAATTTGTGGGAGTCCACCACTGAGATCAGGGATCCATAAAGAGTTAGTTCCGGGTCTGGATGGAGGCCTCTTAAAAAGCAAAAGTGGACGGCCCTTGTTTTTTGGGGTGAAAATTTGAAGCCTACTCCGTTGCTCCAGGTAACAAGCTTGTTGATGGCCATTTGCAGTTGACGCTCAATAAAAAACATTGAGTACCCTCGACAGTAGATGGCAATATCGTCAACGTACAGGGAATAGTTCACAGTAGATGGAAGTTGTAAACAAGCCTCATTAATAGCAATGAGGAAAAGGAAAGGACTCAGCACACATCCCTGTGGGACACCATTATCCTGTGTAAAAGGGTCTGAGTGTGTTGACCCAACGCGAACTCGGAATGTTCTATTCGCCATGAAATTACACAGGAAAGAGGGAAGATGTCCTGTAAGGCCGTATTTACGCAAAAGTATTGCTATCCCATGCCTCCAAGTTGTATCGTAGGCTTTTTCCAAATCGAAGAAAACCCCTACGACATGTTGTCTATGTCTCTGTGCAAAATGAACCTCATGCTCCAACCGTACAAGGTGATCAACAGTTGAGCGGGATTTGCGGAAACCGCACTGAAACCTAGACAACAGGTGGTTTTTTTCTAGGTACCACATAAATCGGACAGAGACCATCCTTTCCAAGACTTTGCACAGACAGCTGGTTAACGCAATGGGCCGATAGTTTGAAGGGCAAGAGTGGTCTTTATTTGGTTTTGGGATAGCAATAACAATTGCTTCTCTCCACGCAGTTGGAATCTCTCCTAATGACCAAATGTAGTTGTATAACGAGAGTAGGTGAGCATAAGCTTCCCTCGTGAGATGTTTCAGGAAAGCGTATAAGATTCCATCCGGGCCTGGCGCAGAATCTCTGGAGCAACGGAGAGCATAATGCAGTTCCCCTAAAGAAAACGGGAAATTATATTTTTCGAGGTTTCCAGATTTAAAATTTATAGCATGCGATTCTTCGATAGGTTTTTGTCTTTGGAAGTAGGCTGAGTAATGTTTTATTTGTGAAACCTCAGCAAATGCCCTTCCTAGGATATTAGCTACCTCTTTCGGGTCAAAGTATGTATGACCATTTTCAGTGAGTGACGGGAGGTTATCTGGGAGTCTTTTCCTATTTATTTTCCTAATCATGTTCCATACTGTTTGAAGAGGAGTGTTTTTATTAATGGAGGAGATATAATCTCTCCAACATAGTTTCTTGTTATTAGAAATGATTAGTTTACAATTGGCCCTTTTTTTCTTATAAGTAATAAGATTCTCAAGAGTGGGTTGTGCGGAAAAAATGCGGAGAGCTCGCTTACGTTCTCGAACCGCTAGGGCACATTCTTCATTCCACCATGGCACTGGGATTTTGGTGGACGAGGATTTACACTTAGGAATGGATTCTTCTGCCGCATGAAGGATGCGGGAAGTGAAATCCTCTACAGCCTCATCTACAGATGGAAAGGATGTTTTATTCTCAAACTGTAGATGGGATTGGAAGACCTGCCAGTCTGCTTTATCCAATTTCCAACGTGGTAAAGGGTTGGAAAAAGAGGAAGAACTCAGAGATATACTAATCGGGAAATGATCACTACCATGTAAATCGGACAACACGCTCCAGGCTAAGTTAGGTGTAAAAGATGAAGAGGATATAGATAGATCAATGCATGACAGAGAGCCATTGGCTGAATGGAGGAATGTTGGAGAGCCATTGTTTAACAAATTGACGTTAAAAGCATTCAAAACTTTTTCTATCATATATCCTCTTTCCGAGAGCTTTATAGACCCCCAAATGGGATTATGGCCGTTAAAATCCCCCAGAATAAGAAAGGGGCTTGGAAGTTCCCGCAGCAGAGATGACAAAGATGTTTCGTCCGTATATTGACCTGGAGGTAAATACAGTGAACAAACAGTTAGAGGTGAGAGATCTTTGAATAAGACTCTAACTGCTACCGCCTGAAGGTTAGATTTTAAATTAATGGTAGTAAAAGGCAAAGATCTTTGAACTAATATGGCAACACCACCACAGGCTTTATTTCCCGAAGTATAATCCTTCCTAATAAAATTAAACCCTTTTAGGGTAGGAGACTGGGATGGCAAGAGGAACGTTTCTTGCAAAGCCAATAAGGAGAAGGAGAACTTATTGACTAAGAGCTTTAGGTCTTCTAAGCGACAAAAGAATCCATTAAGGTTCCATTGTAATAGTGCCATGATGAAAGTTTTAAGATGTAGGATTAAACTCCCGAGATAACTCCATCTCCTCAATAGGAGATATCTGTACGTTTAAAGGGAAGTCTGGCCCTCCCCCCAGAACTGGAGAGTTTGGTGTAGTCTCTACTACACGTTTTTTGGAGGGGTCAGAGGAAGGTGACATCTCTGACGAGCGTTTCTTCCCATCTTCTCTCTCCGAAGTTTTTGGAGGAGTTCCAGGTGTTGCAATTGATTTCGAAGTCCGACTAGTGCTAACAGATGGTTCTGTGGAAGTGGAAGTTCCACAAGAAAAGTTTGCAATACTCAAATCAGTCATCGTTTCAACTGACTTAACAGAAGGACGACTCTTAACCACTGCTGCATAGTTACGGACTTCATTCTGTTCTACCTGCCTACGTGCTTCCGGAAAAGACAAACCCCCGAGGACACGAACCTCTTGGATCTTCTTTTCCTTCCGCCAAATAGGACAGTCTCTTGAAAGGGCAGAATGGGCTCCCTTACAATTACAACACCGGAACTCGTTAGAACAATCTTCCATCTCATGTCCAGGCAGGCCACACTTGCAACAGACTGCATTAAAATGACAGTTTGTTCTCGTGTGGCCGTACTTCTGACATTGGAAGCATCGCAACGGGTTGGGGATAAAGGGTCTCACGTGACAGTGAATATAACCGATGTAAATGGTATCTGGCAAAACTGTTCCCTCAAAGGTAACAATGAAAGAATGCGTAGGATGAGGAACACCATTCCTCCTTGGAGCGATCCGGCGAATGTCAACTACAAATTGATCTCCCAATTCGGCAATGATTTCCTCGTCCCCCATTCCTTCCAGGTCCTGGCACGTGAAGACACCTTTCTTGTAATTCAAAGTTGCATGGGGAGAAACCGAAACGGCTTTCCCTGCAAACTTTTTCAAGGATAGCAGGGTGGTAGCTTGCTTATCCTTAGAGACTTCAATAAGAAGATGGCCATCGAAAAGTCTCTTAACATGCTTCGTATCCCCAACGAGGCGATTAAGTTCTTTTGAAATTAGAAATGGGGAGATAGTCCTAAACGACTCCCCACTTGCCAACTTCATCACCAAAAACTTCGGATTTTTTGGCGGTCTACGACTCGATCTCTCTGCACGATCGTTATTTTGTTTTAGATTAACATTCTTATTATTTTTACCCATAGTAAGTTGAGTAAAGTTTCATCCCCCTCGCTCCCCACCCACCACCGAGCCCAACAAGGGGATGCACATTGGCACCAGGGATACGAAGGGGATATAGGCAGCGCCTAACCCTATGGCCGAAGCTCCAAGGAGCAACGACCAGCCGATTGATCTGGACGGGCTCATCCAGACCACCCATCCTTCCGAGAAGCAGGGGCCAAAGTGGTGTGTTGTTCCGGAAAGCCTTCACTCAACCACCAGGATCCCCATTTCCCCAGAAGTAGGGTCGCTGCGCACGGCAAACACGCAGGTGGACGTACTGGTCGTAATGGAGGCCATGTCAAAAACATGCCTGCATTGCGAGCACTGGTCCCTTTGGGAGGGTCCACAACCGACCGGACACTTTTAGTCTGGCCTCTCTGCTAAGGCCTGTCTGGCATGGGTGACCCGATCCAGCATAGCCCTTAGCATCACTGAGGCACTCAAGCCCCTCCACCACGTCAAGGTAGTGCCCAGGTGGATACTGGAGCGCATCCTGTTTGCCTTGTAATCGCAGTGACTTTTAACGTTAAAAATACTGGATTCGTTAAAAGGATGCCTGCTACTTGTTGTGTTTATAAGTGTCACAAGAGACATAAATAAATGGACAAGTGCGAGTCGAACTCGCGTGGAGAGGGTTCCGTACGGTGAATATGTTATCTACCATGTTTTCTTTCTAAATCTGACCCAAATTTGTAAAATAAATATGTATGGCACCGGATTTTAGAGGGAAATTGCTGAATAAATTGCCTATTGCTGATCTGTCTTGTCGTATATTCTTGAATATGTGGAGTAAGACCAAGTGACAGAAGGTATTCTGATATTTCATTTTTTGATTTGTCCTTAAAATTAATATTGAAGCCTCCTACTATAATAATCTTTTCGTGTACACCGATAGCATTCTTAATGCATTCGACAGCAATTTTCGGAAGGCATTTTGGTGATTTATATACGGTTAAGAATTGAACACAAAATGCTTTGAATTGGAGGCATTCACAATGCCCACCCCCTGGACTATCTACAAATAAAACATGAAGAATTGACCGACCGACCGACTTTGCAAATAGAGTAACGATTTTTTAATTAATTAACATCGTTCTGGCAATGCAGTACCACACATTCGCAACTGTTTTTATTAAAATTTAAATAAAATTTAAATTTAATTTAAAAATATAAAATAACTAAAATTACTTATTTAGGATTTTAATTTGATTTTCCTACCGTATTTAGTCTAGCGCGAATTCTTTTTAATGATAATCTTCTTTCTATATATATAACCAGCAGAGGACCCGGCGTTGCCCGGGATAATTATGCTTGTTAGAGAGCTGAAGGAAGGATAATTACGTACTTTGCCTCATCGACAGATACTGCCCTATCTATATCGTATATTATATCCATTTCCTGTTCATTGTTAATAATTCTTGGAAACGAATGTTCTATCATTGCATCATCATTTAATGTTCATTGTTATAATTCTTTGAATAATTTTGTGCTCATTGTTATTGGTGAATTGCGCATTGAGACCATTGTTGATGCGAACACGACGGACCTATTGTCGCACAAACTTTGCCTTGCCTTGTTGGTCATGAGATATCTGTTGCTGGTCCGAGCGTAGTGTGAATTCATATATAGAAGGAAGAAGGATGTTTGTTTGTGGGTTTGTTTGTTTGTTTCTTATGCAAATCTACAGTTTTATTGCGATCTTCATGAAATTTTGCATACTTGACCTTCAAACCATGAGGAAGCGCACTGTCTACCTCAGATTTCGGAAAAATAATAATTATCGATAAAAAATCGATAGTCATGGTTATGGCAGGGCATATTAATGAGAAATATCTCATGACCAACAGTGCAAGACAAAGTTTTTGCAACAATAAGTATCAACAATGGGATCAACACGCAATTCACACGGACCAACAATATATATGTCATGACCAACAATACAAATAAAAGTTTGTGCAACAATGGGTATCAACAATGGTGTCAACACGCAATGCACCAACACTATGCAAGGATCAACAATTAAATTTACCATATAACCTTATACCCTGCTATATCTATATTTGCTCCTCCAATTAAATTTTTTCTCATATTTGGTGCATAAAGAACATTTTTAAGTGTCATTTTTACATTACGTTTTCTTTTATATCACCAAAAATGAAAGGCAAAGTGTGTGCAATATAGAATTCAATGCATAGAATTCCTGTTATTAAGGCTTTTCTTAGAAAAGAGAATTCTTAGTACTTAACAATTTCTTGAAAATCTTTAAAAATGATCAGTAACTGGAGATGATGAGAAAGACTATTGAGAAAGACTATTGACTTTAAAAATGATCAGACTATTGAGAAAGAGAGAAAGACGATAGAGGAAGCACTCTTTTAACTCCGTGCTGTATTGATTGGTTTGGTTTGGTTTGGTTTGTTTGGTATTAACGTCCTTTTCAACTGCTATGGTCATTTCAGGACGGCATTATAGGGGCCGCAAATTTTGCCTCGCAAGGGTTCTTTAAAGTGCAGCCGGCAAACGACTACACGGGACCAACGGCTTTACTTCCCTTCCGAAGGAAGTGCGTAATCTCAGGATTTCCCCCCGAAAAATCCTCGTCGTCCTCGGCCGGGATCGAACCCGCGTACTCGGGCATCAGAGGCGATCACGCAAACCACTAAGCCACCGAGGCCGATCCGTGCTGTATTGAGCAAATGGTAAGCAAGTAAATAGAAGAATCGGCGACCGCTAGACAACACAAAGCGATGAATGGCCAATTTTTGCTTCAAGACATCGAAAGAATAAAGGAAATTGCAACAACATCAAGTGTACATCTATATTGTAGTGATTGAGTTACTATTTAACTAATTTGGACGTTTAATTTAGCTTTTTGAGGTTGTTCTGTTTACCTACAAGCGTAATTATCCTGGGCAATGCCGGGTCCTCGGCTAGTCTATATATATAAAGAAGGATGTGTGTTTGTGGGTTTGTTTGTTTGTTTCTTATGCAAATCTACAGTTTTATTCCGATCTTGATGAAATTTTGCATACTTGACATCGAGTGTGGGAATTGCAAAAACATCAAGGGGAACATCTAAAGTAAGATTACGTGACTAAGAAATTATTTAGGCTAGCAGCGGCATACATGGAGAGGTCCATCCATTGTGAGCATTTAAAATTTTTTTCCGAGTTTTCATTATGAATTTTTACTGTCTTAATTCTAAGCGTTTTCATGTGTTTATTTTTAAGATATTGCAAAATTTAATCATAAAAACAATCCGAGCCACGCCCGGGGTTATCACCTAGCTTATTTTGTAGCACATCAGATCCAAACATTTCATAAAAATAAATTTTGACTATATTCTGTGGGAATGTATATATTTTGGAAACTAAGATGTTGATAATGTGATGATTGAACATTCGTTTCCAAGAATCATTAATAATGAGCATAAAATGATGATGCAGTGAAAGAACATCAATAAGGCAGCATCTATTGATGAGGCAAAGGAGTCACGCGTGTCTCTCTTGAAATCACTATCAAACGTCCAGACGACTGGCAAAGATTTTATGTGCCTGGAAAGGAAAGAGAAAGAACGAGCATTGTTCAGAGAAACAACGAAAACAGAAAAAGCTATACGGGCATTTGAAACATCTGAGCAAAGGGAGTTTCGAATAGAGCAAGAGCTTCTACGTCAAGAGCAAAAAAATTTGAGTCTAAATTATCTGGTCCCGCTATATCACCTAGAATTCCTGTTTTTTGTATTTTTCGTAGAATGCATAGTCCCTTTGCTCTGTGTTGTATTGATTGACATATTATTTAACCAATTGGGAGTTATAATTTAATTTTTTTGAGATTGTTCTGTGTAATTATCCCGGGCAACGCCGGGTACCTCTTCTAGTAGATATATTAAAAAAGCTAGGTAACGTTGGCTGCGAGTAAAAAAAAACTATAACATCAGTATTTTCTCGGAATTTAACAATCAATGTTTTTTCGTTTGTTGGAAACAATAAAGGTTGGATTATTTGGCACTATGGAGCAGGAGAAGTTAGCATTTTTTATATAAGATGATTATTGAAAAACAACTCATTTATTTTATATTTGTCTTTTATTTCTAATGTATTTACGTTCATTATATTTATATTTTTTAATTTCTAATTTTTATTTTGAACAAAACAGTTTCAGTTTCAGGAATAGCTGAAGATACTGATCGATAGCACAATATTGAGAGATTTACCATGTTATTTTGAGACTATAGACTTCTTATAGGTTTTCCTATAATCTATAAGCAAAGAACTATTTTCTTTATTTTTTTCGAAATTTTAGGCTCAGTAGTTTCGGAGATA
>JAHWFO010088449.1:1328-26882 GCA_023313115.1 Rhysida immarginata | reverse complement strand
TGTTTCCATTACTGTAGTTTCACTACTGTACATCCACTAAGAATATCAATTTCAGAACGTTTGCGTGCTTTGACATACGCATTACGGATGTGATAATTGACATCATACATGATGAACCACAGACAAGCACCCGTCGTATTTCTTCCATGGTACACATTCCGCACTCATCTGTTTGGCGCATTCTTCACCGTCAGCTTTTGCATCCATACCACCTGCAATTGGTTCAGGAACTGAACGGACTATCCACACCGACAACGATTTTGCCAATGGATACAACGTCGTCATGCTGCAGACCCTAGTTGTCTCAGCCAGATACTTTTCACGGACGAAGCAACCTTCACCCGGACAGGAATCGTAAATTCTCACAACCAGCACCATTGAGCAGATGCTAACCCGCATGTTACCAGAGCTCGAGCGCATCAAGAGTGTTTCTCCGTGAGCATTTGGTGTGGAATTGTCGGAAATAACTTAATTGGCCCTTATGTGTTGCCGCCACGATTGATTGGGCGAACGTATCTTTTGTTTCTGCAGAATGCATTGCCAGAATTACTGAAAGATGTTCCTCTTTTGATAAGATCTAACATGTGGTTCATGCATGATGGCGCTCCAGTACATTTCAGCCATGTTGTGCGAGCACACCTTAATGCTGCATACACGAATCGGTGGATAGGTCGAGGTGGACCGGTAGCCTGGCTTGCAAGATCACCCGACCTTAATCCCTTGGACTTTTTTCTGTGGGGTCATGTGAAAACGATCGTGTACAGCACAGAAGTTCTTAACATTATGGATCTGCGACAACGAATTGAAAATGCATGCCAAACCGTTCGTAATGCTGGCGACGAACTCTTCCATGACATCAGACGGTCGCTCATGCAACGAGCCGAAGCGTGCGTGCGAGCTGGTGGCGGGCACTTTGAACAATTCCTGTAATTTGGAACCACGGGTTTAGGTGGCTGTATCGCGTAAATAAATCGTTTCCAGACAAAGTGCTATAGAACATTTTCGTCTTCTTTTGACCTGAAGAATAAGTCACTAAATTTATTGTACATAATTTTGAAACACCCTGTATAGATAGAAGATAGATAGACTAGAAGAGGTACCCGGCGTTGCCCGGGATAATTACACTTGCACAAACTTTTCCTTTCATTGTTAGTCATGAGATATTGATTGTTGATCCCTGCCTTGTGTTGGTGCATTGCGTGTTGATACCATTGTTGATACCTATTGTTGCACAAACTTTGCCTTGCATTGTTGGTCATGAGATATTTCTCATTAATATGCCCTGCCATAACCATGAATATCGATTTTTTATCGATAATTATTATTTTTCCGAAATCTGAGGTAGACAGCGACCTTCCTCATGCTTTGAAGGTCAAGTATGCAAAATTTCATCAAGATCGGAATAAAACTGTAGATTTGTATAAAAAACGCACAGACAGACCCACAAACATCCTTCTTTATATATATAGAAGACTAGAAGAGGTACCCGGCGTTGCCCGGGATAATTACACTTGCACAAACTTTTCCTTTCATTGTTAGTCATGAGATATATATTGTTGGTTCATGCAGTGTGTTTGTGAATTGCGTGCTGATACCATTGTTGATACCTATTGTTGTACCAACTTTGCCTTGCATTGTTGGTCATGAGATATTTCTCATTAATATGCCTTGCCATAACCATGAATATCGATTTTTTATCGATATTTATTATTTTTCCGAAATCTGAGGTAGACAGTGACCTTCCTCATGCTTTAAAGGTCATGTATGCAAAATTTTATCAAGATCGGAATAAAACTGTAGATTTGTATAAAAAACGTACACACAGATCCACAGACCCACAGACGCACAGACCCACAGACCCTCAGACGCACAGACCCACAAACATCCTTCTTTATATATATATAGACTAGCAGAAGACCCGGCGTTGCCCGGGATAATGAAAATTCGAAAAAAATCTTTTTAAAGGATGGACCTCTCCAAGGATGCCACTGCTAGTCTAAATAATTTTTTACTCACGTAATCTTACCTCAGATGTATACTTAGTGTTGTTGCAATTTCCACTCTTCTCTCGATGTGTTGAAGCAAAACTTGGCCATTCATCACTTTGTGCAGTCTAGCGGTCGCCGTATCTTCTATTTACTTGCTTCCCAATTGCTCAATACATCACGGAGCTGAAGGAGTGCTTCCTCTGTCGTCTTTCCACTCTTTCTCAATAGTCTGCTAACTCTCCATTATCTCCAGTTACTGATCATTTTTAAAGATTTTCAAGAAATTGTTAAGTACTAAGAACTCTCTTTTCTAAGAAAAGCCTGAATAACAGGAATTCTATGCATTGTTACAAATTGAAACTTATCCATATTACATCATCATTTTATGTTCATTGTTATAATTCTTGGAAAGATTGCTTTAACATTACATCATCATTCTGTGTTCATTGTTATTGGTGAATTGCGCGTTGATACCATTGTTGATGCGAACACAATGGGCCTATTGTTGCACAAACTTTGCCTTGCATTGTTGGTCATGAGATATATATTGTTGGTTCATGCAGTGTGTTTGTGAATTGCGTGCTGATACCATTGTTTATACCTATTGTTGTACAAACTTTGCCTTGCATTGTTGGTCATGAGATATTTCTCATTAATATGCCTTGCCATAACCATGAATATCGATTTATTATCGATAATTATTATTTTTCCGAAATATGAGGTAGACAGTGACCTTCCTCATGCTTTGAAGGTCAAGTATGCAAAATTTCATCACGATCGGAATAAAACTGTAGATTTGTATAAAAAAAGTACAGACAAACAGACCCACCCACAAACATCCTTCTTTATATATATAGATAGATAAACGGCAATAAAGTTTAATAAATGCACAATTGAAATTTTATTTTTGGTATGTTGTCATTCATTTTAGATTTTATCATTTTGTAAATAAAAGTTAGCAGGAAAATAAGCTTGGAGCCAAAACAGCAGTGGCGCAATCATGCGGTGGAACACAGGGAACTACTTCCCTTCTATGATTATGGTTGAGGTAATCGAAGTTGATCGGTTGATCGGTTGTTCGGTAGTAGTTTGAACGAACATCGTAGAAGATTAAAATGAACTTGGCCGTCCATAGTGAAAATAGGGATGAGGTTTATGACTGATGTGGGCGAATTACAGCACTTTTAACTGAAAAGATTAATCGCTGCTTTTTATTTCAGTAAGATCATCTTAGCAGATGAAATATTTAAGAATATCTCACTTATTAAAAACAAAGCAATAAATATTTAAGAATATCTCAAGAATGTTCCATGAGGGTTTAACCTACGTAAAACATCAGATGCTTAAATTATTGATAAAAATAGGAACAAAAATTCCACAGGCAATATTCGAACCGGGAACCTTCGAAGAGTTGAAGTTTCCCGTTCGAATCCAAGCTGTGGAATTTTCTTTCTTATTTTCATCAATAAATATTTAGTTTATTAATAAATAACGTGCGCTAGTGAAGGAATAGATATCGTCGATTCAAGAGAAATGAACGTAATTTTTCAGAGAATTTCCTTCGCAAACATTTTTGACTATGCAGGAGGAGAGGGTAGACGATGTTTCGTAGAAGGAAAGGCGGTGGTGGATGCTAAATAAATCGTAACACACTGTATTGTTCATCGGACTAAACGAAAGCATGAAGCTATTTTCTCTGTCTACAAACATCCATGATCCAGTCTGTCATCACCTCCGCATGAAATTAACATTGTTGGGGAAGCTACAGCAAAACGAAGTATTTTCATGTGTATCTGCACAGGCAAAGCTGGAAATTCCGGAAAATGCAAGCATATCCAGTAATTGGAATTTTTTCGGTTAAAGTCCGGAGTAGCCTCCCCTAATTTTCTCGGATGACATCGATCAGCCCCGTCGCGTTTATGCTCTGAATTTATTATTGTAACACGTCTAATTAATAAGTAAATGTTTCACGTATTATAGAAATTATATTTTAAGAAAAAAAAATCGCGAAAGTCCCGTGATGGTGTATATTAAATGATGGGCAGCCATATTTCTCCATGATTGGTCATTAATGTCGGCCTGGCCGCCCGTCATTTAACGTACGCTGACACGGGACTTTCGTGAATATTTTCCGCATAAATTTCTTAAAATACAATTTCTATAATATGATAAATCATTTACTTATTAATAAGATATGTTACATTAATAAATTCAGAGCATACACGCGACGGAGCTGATCGATGTCAGCCGAGTAAATTAGGGGAAGCTACTCTGGACTTTTACCTCGCGTTACCTCACTTGATTTTCTTATAAATAAGTTCTAAAAGAAGGCGAATCATTTACTTAATAACTAGATGTGAAACAGTAATATATTTAAGGCCGAGAAAAAAGGAGCCTTTTAATTTGATCAACTTTTAAATTTTACTAATAGTTGATCATTGAAAATCACTCCGCCTGCACTGCCCACCGGTCAGCTAACGTTTTCATTCCCACGTTTTCAGCCCGGGCGGGGCGGGGAGGGAGGTGGGGGAGAAAATGCATTCACACCCGAAAAGAAACACGCAACATAGAGAATTACAGGTAAAAAGAAATCATCTTTTAAAATGCAAGGGGCAGATTTAAGTGTACTTTGGTTCTTGGCTTCACAAATTTTCCTTCCTGCGCGTTATATCTGTTGGTAAACGATGACGGGATATGTCAGTGCTTTGTTTTTTTGTTTCTTTTTTTTTTTACATTGTGGCATGCTACGGTATCTCTTGGAGATACAATTACTTTTCTTCGCTCTTCCAAAATTCGCACCTACAGAATTCGTTCTTCATCCATCTTATGTTGCACCAAATAATTCACCGATTGTTTTTTGAAATGAATTGTTTTAATTTCTTTCGTTTCTGAACGGTACACAAAATAAATGAATAATAAAATAATAATCGTAGTCTATGTTTACACCATTCAATCTCAGGTGCACAAAAAATAAATGCGCAAAAAAATACAACTTGCCTTACATCAACGATTACGCCAGCTTACACACGCGTTGCTTTCCACTATCTTATACCTCTTATGTTGGTTTCGCCGCGGAACACCAGAGGGCAGATCGATATCTTTCACTCGCGAATCGTCTCCACTTGCTTCGCAGTTTGTGGCTCGTCACAGATAGAGGGGCCTCCGCTCCGAGGCTCGTCTTCCACGCTTGTCGGACGCATTGGAAACGTTGACGCCACATGGCGAATGTCTTGTCGGTGGGGTATTGTCATCATAAACAGCCACTAACTCCTCATTGATTTGTTTGTGTTGTTTTCCTTCAAATGCAGGAATCTTATCACCTCAAATTGTCTTCGACGCTCTGGAGGTGTTTAGCAGTACCGCACAAAACGTCGCTTTCTATCCTCCAGCACTCGAGGGATGTCGCTTCCAAGTGGCACCACACATTTTCAAAAGCGACTGTTCTTTCATGTTGATTGTAATACCCCGTCCGCACTGCAAAAAATAAGCTAGCCTAAGTTGATAAGCTAGCTTAAACTGCAGTGCGAACGATTCTAGCTTTTGTTGGGCTAGCCCAGATTCTGATAAGCTAGCTTATGATGGGCTAGATTTTTAAACTAGCTTATCCAGTTGAGCCACAAACGCACTGCATCATGGGATACGTTTTTCCCATGATTCCGTAGTTTTGGAGCATTTCGCTTGCTTGGCTTGACCAAGATTATAAGATCGTGCTACTTTGTAATTTATATGGCTGCACCAACACCAATAAGTATAGAAAAAAACGAAAAAAAAAGGAAAACTGGACTACGGAGGAAGATCGCATTTTGATAGAGATTTAGGGCGAAAATATCGACGATCTGCGACGCGCCAAACGTAACCGGATCGTGTATGAACGGATGGCGGTCGAATTGAAAAAATACAACTACACACGCACGTGGGACAAGATACAGCGAAAGATTAAAAATTTAACAGCAGAGTACAGGCTAGTTTTAGAGCACTTCAGTGCGAACGACCTAGCCTACAACTTAAGCCAAGATATCTAGCTTATCGAATAAGCTAGCTCAACAATAAGCTAGCCCAGCAGTGCGGACGGGGTATAAGGGCTTTCTGACCGCCTCTCGTATTGTACTTTTATGTGAGGGCTCTTCTATATATTCAATTTCCAATAAAAACGACGCCATTTTCAAATATGGAAATCAACTTTAAATGAGCAATGGAAACCCCTATTTTTAATATTTTCAGATTGTACACAACATTTGAGAACTTGGTGTTTTTTTGCCTTATCTTTAAATCTAAACACATCACACATTTACTGCCTTTATCTACTAAACGGTTGGATCAATTGAAAAAACACCAAGAATAAATCATTTTCTAAAATGTTGTGTACAATATGAAAATACCATTAAAATAGGAGTTCCCATTGCACGTTTTAAAGCCGACTTCCATCTTCGAAAATGGCGTCGGTTTTTTGAAAATAGAATACATAAAAACTACCCACATAAAAGTATAATAATTCTTCCATTTAAATTACGCTGTCAGATTTGTATTTTAGAAGCTGGCTATTCGTTCACCTGAGATGAGACACCCTGTATATAGGGTGTCTCTAAATGGAAGGACAATAAGTACCTAGCGTGATCCTATGAATGACGACAATAAAGTTCCTTATGCAGAATGTTCAGAACTCAAATTTTAAAGGTCTAAACGTTTGCTAAAATACCGGCGGAAAACATCAATACTTCCTATAATAGAGGACTGGGCGCTGGGTCATACATTGTTACATCACCTCAGTAGAGCATTTTTAATCGTATTTCCACCACTAATAAGCCCTAAATTTACCCTTCTGATGATGACGTTTAGCGCCCAGGCCTTTATTAGGACCGATAGGTACCTATGTTTTCATAATGTGCGTCCGTCCGTTTGTCCGTCTGTCCGTCTGTCCATCTGTCTGTCTGACTGTTGGTGCTCTAGCTTTCGAACGCTTCCGAATTTTCGACTTCCGTTTTCGCCATTCGACAACTTAGGGGAATCGGAAGACTGAAGTTCGTTAATGGAAAAAATCGATGAACTACTTCCGGTTCAAAGGGTCATAAATAATATAGGGAACCACGTTTTTCACTATACAATTCCATGTATAAATGGCCTATCATTATGGTCCACTGGAAACTTTCAATGCTAAGATATGGCATGTATTATATCAAACAGCTTGGAATAACATGTCATGGTTGAATATTACCGTAAAATTAATGATAGTCGAAATAGGTTCAATGGTATGTGGCTTAATGGAACCATTATGGTTCATTGGAACTTTCAAAGCTGAAATATGGCATGTAATATATCAAACGACTTGGAATGATGTGCCATGAATGACTATAACGTAAAATTAATGATAGTCGAAATTGGTTCAAAGGCAGCTGGTTTAGTGGACTCATTACGGTTGATTTGAACTTTCAATGCTAACATATGACATGTTATATATGAAACGACTTGGAATGATGTGTGATGAATAAATATAACGTAAAATTAATGATAATCTAATTTGTTTCCATGATTCTTGTTTTAATGATACCATTATGAAACCATTGGAAACTTGCAATGCTAAGATATGGTATGATTTTGATTAATTACACTGGTCAACACACATTTTGCCTCCAATCATTTAAAAGTCATTTTATGGTAAATTTGTTGCACTGATTCTGAATATGAGATCAGTTTTTTCAAATTGGCTCTAGTTTTTTGAGATATTTAATATACTTCATTTTCTACGTTTCAACTTGTATATTTATCCAGTAGAACTGCAACTTTGACAAACGTAGGTTTTCTACACTAATTTGAGTGTGCTGATTCCATATCTGAACTCCAAATTTTTCTATCTCGTCAGGATGTTAAGTTTCAGTGGTGTAAAACAGTCTCCTGATGTCAAATTTAAACAATGGCTACCGTTAAAATTTAAACTATTTTTATAACTCGAGATCTTGACGTGATAGGAAAATTTGGAATTCAGATTTGGAATCAGCACGCTCAAATTAGTCTAGAACACCTATCTTCCCCGGTACCAAAAATGTTGTTGACCGGAGCTATTGGTAGTCATTTTATTATGTACACAATTGGTTTTGCAGATTATAAAAAACTAGAGCCAATTTTTCATTTTCACAGTCATATTCGTGTTCAGGACATTCAACTCATTAAGAAATGCTTATTTTCATATCGGAGGCAAAAAAGTTTTGAAAATTTGTTGCCCAGTGTTATTTTTGTTTATTATATCTTATTTTTTATTCATTTTGTATTTTTAATTAATAACTATTATTTATTGTATTCCAGGGTTCTTGTGTCTCGTCCTTCTCTAAATATATATCCGTTCAAGATATGGCATGCAATTAATTATACCTTATATTATCAATAGTTTGTTTGCGTTGGCAGTAGTTCATGAAAAAAGAATTGACCCTTACACAGAACGCTTCAACAATTAACGCTTATTTTATTAAATAGGAATGCTTACAAATTAAAGGACTCTTATATATTCTAATCTATAGAGAACTGCTACTTTCTCCATTTAACTTTTCAAGTAGTTTTATTCAGTTTGAACTATACGTTTCCCTTAGAAGTACGCCTTGCTTAGCAACCTCATCTAATTCTTAACAACGAAAGGCTTTTTTTACAAATCAAATGCTTTTCTTTTCGTTCTCGAAAGCTTTAAAATCCTATCGGTCCTGGGCATTTCAGTTGCCTGACTTGTTATAGGTGGTATTGAAAACATCTTGTAATCTCAAACATTTTCCGCCGTTTTCTCACAGCATGACCTCCTTTATTATTACATACCTGTTTTACCGACTAATTTCCATTTTGGCTTTTGGCTTCTCAATTTTACCATGGCGCTGTTTAACCTCCCTCTCTTTATCAATTGAGATAAGCATAATGTAATGCAAACAAAATTAAAAGTATAATAATTTTTTTTACATTGATTCTTTTATTAGGACCGATAGGTACTTATGTTTTCACAATGTGCGTCCGTCCATCTGTCCGTCTGTCTGTCTGTCTGTTGGTGCTCTAGCTTTCGAACGCTTCCGAATTTTCGACTTCCGCTTTCGCCATTCGACAACTTAGGGAAATCGGAAGACTGAGTTCGTTGGTGGAAAAATCGGTGAACTACTTCCGGTTCAAAAGGTCAAAAATAATATAGGGGATCACGTTTTTCACTATACAATTCCATGTATAAATGGCCTATCATTATGGTCCACTGGAAACTTTCAATGCTAAGATATGGCATATATTATATCAAACCGCTTGGAATAACATGTCATGGTTGAATATTACCGTAAAATTAATGATAGTCGAAATAGTATGTAAAATGGTATGTGGTTTCATGGTACCATAATGGTTCAGTGGAAACTTTCAAAGCTCAGATTTGGCATGTAAAATATCAGACAAGTTGGAATGACGTATCATGAATGAATATAACGTAAAATTAATGATAGTCGAAATTGGTTCCATGATTCATGTTTTAATGAGACCATTATAAAACCATTGGAAACTTTCAATGCTAAGATATGGCATGTAATTACTTATACCTTATATTATCAATAGTTAGTTTGCGTTTGGCAAATTTTAACAATAGCTAGTAGCTAATCATTCCTTCAATGGTACTTCCTTACGTAGAGAAGCTTTGATAATAGTTTAAGAAGAAAGAATTGACCCTTACATAGAAGGCTTTAACAATTAACGCTTATTTCATTAAGTAGGAATGCTTAAAAATTAAAGGATTCGTATATGTTCTGATCTATAGAGAGCTGCTACTTTCTCCATTTAACTTTTCAAGTAGTTTTATTCAGTTTGAACTATACATTTCCCTTACAAGTTCGCCTTACTTATCAACCAGAGGCTTCCTTAGCAACCTCTTCTAATTCTTAACAACGAAAGGCTTTTTTACAAATCAAATGCTTTCCTTTTCGTTCTCGAATGCTTTAAAATCCTATCGGTCCTGGGCATTTCGTTTGCCTGACTTGTTTTAAAAATGGAGTTAAATCGCGAATGAAAAGGTTCTAAATTTGGTTAATGAAATGAATACTTATTCAGTTTGTTTTTACGTCACTGATAAATCACCTGATCATCCTAGTCCAGGCAACATTGTAAACTTTATTATTTCCATCAATGACGTATATTAAAGATACTCCGAAGCCTGACGCCATACTTGAAGTCAATTGGGAAGATCCGCTTCAATACGTCATACAACTTTAATCACATTTCTATCAATAATAAGCCCTAAATTAGGGCCAGATCACAGCCTATTAGAAAGACAGGCCGGGTGTCACGGAAATCGAAACCAGGTTCGATTCCCGGCGACACTGTTTGCTTCTACCGCTCTCGGATATTCGCCCGTTCAAAGGCGGGGGAGGAGCGGGGCAGACAGTGTCGTCATACCAGCCAACACGCCAGAGCGAATGAGGATATAAGGAGGTTTCGAGACAGAGGCTCGAAGTTTTCTTGGCGGGAGAAATTGAGTGGAAAGAGGAGAGTGACCCGGACGACGGAACGGACAGGAGTCCGAAGGAACAATCTCGTCTCCAACGCAAAAGGGCTCTTCGTCGTCGCTTCCACCAAGCAGGGATGAGAGGAGCAACGGCCGAGCGGAGGCAACGGAACGCCGGAGCGAAGCGTTGAAACGCCGACGGGAGTCAAGTTCGGCGGTGAAGCTCCGAAAGCGGCGTTTTCCACGCACAGAAGTTCCTGTGTGAGCAGCAATTTAGCTTGCACGAGGCGGAGCGAAGGTTTCGAGTGGAAATCACCGGGAAGAACGCTCACCGTGTCCGGAACCGATTTTGTGAGTACTCTGTATTTAATTAATTGTGACCCCCGAGTGATAGCAACCGTCATGAGTGATTTCTTCCGTCGGGAGTTCGACGGGCGTGCGACGGTGCGAGGGCAATTCCCTGGAGGGCTTAAGGCATACATAACCTCGCAATATGGTTTCGCTTATGTCGAAAGGAAGGCGTAAATTCTCTATGGAATTTTACGCATTGCCGGGTGTTAATTGTGTTTCTGTAGTGCATGTGCTTATTCCGAAGGAGGGCGTCATTAGCCCGTCACCTTATGATTCAAAGTGTATAATCTTTCATTTTCTTTTCCCAGCAGTTAATTCCCCGCCAAGGCGGCTTTATGAAGTATTGTAAAATTTTACGTCTGTAACCTGTTAAGACTTTTTCTAGTTTAAAACCCGGACTAGACTGTGAACTGTGTGTCCACGAGTTGGACCTTGACATTGTAATTTGTGTGTTTAAAACTTGTGAAACAGACTGATATTTTTATAAACATTGACTAGACTGTTGGTTTTGTCTCTGTGTCGGCTGGAGTTATGTGGACGAATATATTATGTTATTCTTTTATCAGTATTCCTCCAGCCTAAGTTTTTGTGTCGTTGAATGACAACTTTTTTTGCAATTGTTTTGTTTTGTGAGAGGCCGACATATTTGCTACTTGTGAATTATTCAAATGCTTTTTGTGAATCATAGTTCTATTAATTAACGAGCCTCGTATTTACGAATATTTGAAGTATTTTCTTGTCCTTTTCTAGGTTGTAAGATTTTTGTTGAAAGTAGTAATTATAATTATTTATTTAATTACTTTCCGAAAAGAGTATTTAAGTGAAAATGTATTTTACTTTACGGTTAGATACGACGTGTTGCCGGATGGCAATTTAACTTTTCGGCCAAGCCGGTTGTTGTGTTTTGTTATTGCTTTGCTCTGAATTATTTGTATATGTAAGGTTAACAAGTACATCTAATTCTTTACGCCTAGTTAAGAAAGGATCCGAATTCCTACTTTATTTTCTTGTTATTTACATTTATTCATGATTTTGTGCCAAATATCTTAACTTTATTAGCATTTATTTTTGATACCTTACCCTGTTTACGTGGTTAGTTATTTTCCACTGCGCTAGCTATTTGCTCTGTGTTTAAACGTTACACCGGGGCACTAAAAAGTCACATGACCAAAGTAGATTCTAGCAACAATCCAATTTTCATTGTTTCCAACAAAGGAAAAGACACTGATTGTTGAAATCCAAGATGGAAACAAAGATGATTGAATTGTTGCTGGATCTACTTAAGTCAAGTGACTTTTTAGTGCCCCGGCCTGTCTTTCCAACGCCTCCTAAAGATAAGGCCTGAGCACGAAAACATCATACAATATTACATCACCATGCGGAGACATAATTTAGGGCTTATTAAAACCGATAGGTACTTATGTTTTCACAATGTGCGTACGTCTGTCCGTCTGTATGTCTGTTAGTGCTCTAGCTTTCGAACGCTTCCGAATTTTCGACTTCCGTTTTCGCCATTCGACTGAGTTCGTTGGTGGAAAAATCGGTGAACTACTTCCGGTTCAAAAGGTCAAATAATATAGGGGGCCACGTTTTTTACTATACAATTCCATGTATAAATGGCCTGTGCACTGCCAAATGCTGTTCTCTCTTTGGCATTCCATAGCTAAAGCAGAGAAAAGGCTTGTGAATTAAGTGAAGACACGTGATGGCCTTCCTTATTGGTCATTATCAGTCAGAACTGGTTCAAGGGTATGTGGTTTAGTGGTACCACTGGAAACTTTCAATGCTAAGATACGGCATATATTGAATGATAGTCGAAATAGGTTCATTGGTATGTGATTTCATGGAACCAGTATTATTCAGGGGAAACTTTCAAAGCTCAGATTTGGCATGTAATATATCAAACAACTTGGAGTTACGTGTCATAAATGAATATAACGTAAAATTAATGATAGTCGAAATTGGTTCAAAGGTACCTGGATTTAGTGAAACTATTATGGCTCATTGGAACTTTCAATGCTAAGATATGTCATGTCATATATCAAACAACTTGGAATGATGTGTCATAAATGAATATATCGTAAAATTAATGATAGACGAAAATGGTTTAAAGGTACATGGTTTAGGGGTATCATTTTTGCCCATTGGAAACTTTCAATGCTAAGATATGGCATGTAATATATCAAACAACTTGGAATGACGTGTCATTAATGAATATAACGTAAAATTAATGATAATCGAAATTGGTCCCATGTTTCGTGGTTTAATGGAAACTTTCAATACTAAGATATGGTATATGATTACTTACGCCATATATTATCAACAGTTAATTTGTGTTAGGCATATTTTAACAATAGCTACTAGCTAATCATTCCTTTAATGGTACATGCTTACGTAGAAAGCGTTGGCAATAGTTTATGAAGAAAAATTGACCATTACAGAGAACTCTTCAATAATTAACGCTTATTTCATTAAATAGGAATGCTTACAAATTAAAAGATTCTTATATGTTCTAATCTATAGAGAATTGCTACTTTCTCCATTTAAATTTTCAGGTAGTTTTATTTAGTTTGAACTATACAATACCCTTAGAAGTACGCCTTGCTTAGCAACCAGAAACTTCCTTAGCAACATCATCTAATTCCTAACAGCGAAAGGCTTCTTTAGAAATCAAATGCTCTCCTTTTCATTCTCGAATGCCTTAAAATTCTATCGGTCCTGGGTATTTCGGTTGCCTGACTTGTTATTGGTAGAAATGCGATTAAACATGTCTTCGGATGATGTAACAATGTACGACGTTTTCGCGCTCAGGCCTTATCTTTAGGAGGTGTTGGTCTTTATCGTTGGCTACGGGGTAGATATGCTGATGTAACAAAGCATGAAATTTCTGTGCGCAGGCTTTCCCTTTAGGTGGTGTTGCTTGAAGCCAATTGGAAAGCTCCGCCTCTCAGAACCATCATGACCGAAAGTGAGTGAACATGATGCAAAACACACATGGCTAAGCATGAAGGTAGCCAATTAATAATTCTTTCACACGCCGATCACGGAGTGTTAAGTTTATATTTTCGTTAACTTTGCATTTTAAGTAGTTTACTTTATTTTATAAACAATTTTTCGGTCATGGTTTCAATTTCGTTTCGATCATCTTTCAGTTACGTATTTTCATTTCAGTTACATATTTTTGATTTATGCTTGTGGAAGTGATTCCTGATCCTTTTTCGTGTCTATTTGTACACTTGTATGCGGGATAACTTGGAGGAATGGTTTTGAATTAATTATTCCTCGGACCCAAAATCGTCAAAAATAAGCAACCGAACAGCTAACTACTCCACGGCTCATTCCTGCTCAGAACTGTCATGGCTTCACTTTGGCGGCGATGTTAACAATAGGATTCGGAATCTACCTTTAATATACGCCAATGATTTCCAATTTGAGTTTCAACAATCCCTATTTTATAACCGACTTCAAAAAGGAGGAGGTTCTACATTCGTCTGTATGTATTTTTTTTAATGTATGTTCATCGATATTTCCTTCATTTATAAACCGATTTAAAAAAAATTTTTACATTGGATTCGATTTAGCACCAAGATGGTCCCATATTAATTTTATTGGTATTGGACCTTGTACTCCGGAAATACACCATGTAACTCCTCAAAATCAAATAGAAAATTTGAAATGATCGAGGTATTTTAAGCTTATGACCATCGTATAACAAGGCAGGTACATAACTGTGGTCAAGGACGTGCTGGAATGGTCTAAGCTTGGACTACGAAGGCAGACATAGAGCTCCTTAACGACGAACAGCATGAATGTCTCGTTTATGTTATTGTGGGTATTATGTCTGCCCTATTGGCTACAGGTACCTAACTATGGCCGAGTACGTGCTGGATTGGAGTAGACTTGAACTACGAAGGAAGACAATGGAACTCCTTTACGGCAAGCAGTATGAATGTCTCTTTTAAGTTATTGAAGGAATTATGTCGATTCTACAGGTATCTTACTGTGGAACTAAGCAGAAAGCAGCGTTCGGGAGTCAGCATCTCATGCTTTTGAGCCAGCCACAGCACTCATTAACGATTAGGAGTTAGGGGGATAATACTGTGATTTTCAATTTGATTAACAACGTCGTCTAAAATCGTCTTAATCTTTCCATTTCTCGAAATGCCTTTTCATTGTGTGGTTTGGTTAGTAATTTACTTGGTTCTAAATCACAAAGTGCAATACCATCTACTACACACGACTTAGGGCAACATGCACTTGACCCTTAGCAAAGTTTTTTTTTCCTAAGTCAATTACTGCTTTATTTAATGTGCTACCCTGAAGCTTATGAACGGTTACAGCCCAAATCAAGATTAATGGCAACATTCTTTTTTCAACATCCCCGTAGCTTTTTATTGCTTGAAATGTTGCTGATACTGCAACTAAGCCGTCAGCGTCTTTCACTTTAGTACCAATGGTCTCATCGTCAAATTTAATATAAACATCATCAGGTAACTCTCCTGTTTCTAACTGATCGCGACGAAGGGCAGGCCACCTAAATTTGCAAACTATTCCCATCGCACCGTTGACTAAAACCTCAGTAACTGATATGTTACGCCTTAACATTATTCTGGAACTAATGCTCACTTTTAATATGTGCAACAAACCACAACAGTTATTCACATCAGCAGGAATTACGTTACGTGGTGGTTGTTTTCCTTAGGTTGCGGCCTCTCGCGACTCATCGGTAGCATGCAAGGTGTAAACGCGACTTGAATGAAATAGTTTATCCGTCGTTTTAGAATTATACTCATCTACCAATCTGGAAAAATTCTAACTGCAGCGCCACCTGCGAAATCACCAACCTGTTCAACTCTTCGTCTTTCACACAAAAGTTGCAATTGTGAGAATGTAAGCTCACCAAATCGCAAATTATTTAACATTGATTTGGTCTTCGGCGTATATATTCATATTATGTTGTCTAGGGTTGTTGATATCTCTATCTCCGTTCACAGTGTTGAGTGCTACAGCTTGAACAAGACCTTGTTGTATCTCAATTTGCTCGGCATGGGCGAACTGCTCTACGGATAAATTATGCAGAAGAGATCTTAACTCTGATCGTCGCACAGTGGCACGGTTGTAAAAATATCAACTTAAAATTATAATTCAACTTTTTTTTACATTTTAACATAGAAATTGGTGTATTGTTACAAATATATGAATAAATGATTAAAATTTAAAAATAAATTATGTATTAGCAAAAAAAATTTAGGCCTAATAAAATAAAAATCAACTAAAAAGCAAACAAACCAATGAATTTTATAAAACTACACTAGTTAACTAATAAATTTGTTGTTATTATTTTTATTATTATTATTATTATTATTATTACTTAAAAATAATATTAAAATGAAAAAAATTTTTATGAGTTTTTTAAAGATTATAACGCAAGTAAGCACTTTTTACAATGTATCTGTTAAGGAAATTTTTAATATAATCTTTACTATCAAATCAAAAAATCAAATCACCTTTATCTTGATCAAGAATTATTTTTCTGAAATTAACTGAATTTTATAAAATAGAAAAACATGATTACTTGAACATATCAAACGCGCATTGAATTAATTATTTTCCTATTACAATAACATATTATATTATCATAATTATTATTTATCGTTAATTTCTGACAAATTTAATTAAACAAACAATTTAAATATTAATAATACCATTGTGACAGTAATTGTTACTAAAGCGAAAAAACAACCGTTCATTTAAAATGTAATAATATAACGGATATAAATAACATTATGTAATGCATTGTTTAATTTTAAATTAACAATTTCTTAAAATTGGAAACAATTTTGTATGTCAAAGAAGGAAATCATCTCAAACTACTTCTGCTGCACTGGCAACGAAAATAGCCCATAAAATAAACTGCTCACAAAAATTAAAGAATACCTCGTAATTTTTGTGCATGATATTGTACGATCCCACCCTCCATGGTTGTATCAAATGTTTATCTCCAAACAAAGTGGCGCCAATTTGGTCCACTCCTTAGCTAAAGACATTTCATCCTTGTCACCATCCTAGCGTGTGCTTCCTGTTTCTCATCCATCCAAAGGAGAAGCAAAAAAAAAGAGACGATTTCCTTACGTAAATTAGTAAAGAAACGCAACATGCAATAAAATCTACCCCAACGGTAAACTTACCCTCATAGCACCTCGCTCCCATCAGAAACCACTTCACAACAAATATAAACGCTTGTAACTCGCGAATGAATGAAAATGGGTGAATGGTGGTGAGTAATATTAAAGTTCATAAGCCATATAATTATTTGACATTAAAATAATTCGTTTATGTGCCGGTATGTCGCAGTATGAGTTATTTGATTTTCTCCCATGCACGCTCTATGGCAAACTCATCATTCAATCCTTTATAGCAGCAATAAGGATGGCCAAAATTAATTAATATTTCACGGAAATAGTGCCCAAATCATGCTCTTTAATGTGCAACAAAAATCAAAAAAAAAATTTTGAGTCGATTTTTTCTTAAACGTGCCATTGTGTGTCGCGTAAGAAACAAGCTTTAGCTGTTTCGCCTCCTCGAATGAGTTCACTCTCATTACGAAAAGGAATGTGACACACAATCAGATTGTAAAAAACCCTACTCGGTCACTGTTTAGAGTATAATAGCGTGTGCGTAAAACTGCTGCTAGATTTCTGATTCGCATTCTTGTATTATCATGTAATTGGATGTATCTAGAATTTTCTTTCTCCTGGTCTCTTAACTCAATGTCACCGTCATCATTTTTCCAAAATGTACTAGAAACGGTGTCGTAACGAATTGCAAATTCAGCCAAGCTTAATTCTTCTAGATCGTTTGGTCTTTGTTGGTAGCGATCGAATATGTTATTGAACATCGACGTTTCATCTTCAAAATCGTAAAATTTTATAGCGCTTCCCTTACAACATCGCCACAATCACTAGGTTCACATTTGCTTGCATAATTGGCAATATAATAAGCAACAGCTGCTACAGTCCCACAAGGCTGTATATCCATGTTTGATCCCCAAATTTTGAGAACAACTAAGTTATAGTTGTTAACCACAACTTCGTCTGCATTTCTTTGCAGCACACAAAAACGCCCATTTTTACGAAGGGCGTCATCAGGTTTTAGGCAGTTCTTAGTGTTACTTATAGGCCTTGGAAATCCAAAACAAAAGGAACCAGTATTTCGATCCTTATAGCAGGTTGTGGAATGTTTGTGAATTTGTTACCTTTTTATCAGCTCAGCATTATCACCGTTTAGTGAACATGACACAACCTGATCGATTAGTCTAAGCCCTTCAGGACTATCGAAATCTGGTACAGTGTTGCACCACAAAACCATATTTAGATGGGGGCTTCATCTGTTTTGGAATTCTATTCTGTACCAAAAATCTGTAATATCTCCTCCTAAGCATTCGGGATTCATTTTCAAAATCCTCATCAAGGCTTTTACCCTAAGTGTGAACTGTATAGCTATAACAACTGGGTATTTTTGTATTAGTTCGAGTCGTTCATCGAATGGCAAGTCTTCAACAGCGTCAGACATTGCATCACGGCGTCTATCTGCTATGAGTAATGCTTTGATCATGTCTGGCCAGTTTAGATCATTACATGATAATGTAACAAACCAAGTTGGAGGACCAAGACTCCGCACCATAGCAATCAACTCAGCGCAACATCTTTTCCAGAATGCAGCCGATCTTCTTATGTTCCTCATCGTTAAATGCATGTTTTCTACGAGACCTTGAGGTGTATGTTCACCTTGCTTCATTCGACATGAGACGGAAACACTTGCCTTAGCTTTAAAATATTCTACAACAGACAACGCAAAAAATAAATAATCATTTCTTTGAAACCGTTTATCATTGCCCATAATTCGTGCTTGGAAATAATCAAGAGCAGTTATAGAAATGTCTCTATCATCACCAAAACCGTTTCTCCCATCAGGGTAAAGAAAATACCAACAAAGTTCTTCCATTCTTTTCTCCCGCTCAATATTAAGGGGTGGTGCGGTTTTTCTTTGGACATCAACAACTCTTACTTGATCATCTAATTCGTTTCCATTGTTAGCGTTAATAATGGTATCCAAATTCGGTACGTCTTCATCAATTGAATAAAGTAAACTTGTCGAAAAAATGATTCGTCTTTCTAAATTATTAGTATCTGAACTTAGAGTCAATATCGGAGTTGTAGAATTCAGTGACTTACTGCCAATTGTATATTGAGGTGACACTAGTACTTGGGAAGTAGGATTAACCGGGATAACGATTCTAGTAGTGATATTATCAGAAGATGAACAGGATAAATTGACAGGATCTTTATAGCAACACTTAAAACAAGTGACTCTTGAGTGACTACGTGTTCCACTATGGGATCGATATCTGAATTATTACATGGCAGACCATGTGATGGTTCGGAGTGTGATGCTTGAGAAGCAACCTCTTGCAGTGCTTCTCTCTCTTCGTTGACAATAGAAATAGGCGTAATGGAATATGTGTTTAAAAAATGTTCATCACCTTTATTTATCTTTAAATTACGACGAAGAATTGCGCATAATTGATCCATGTTCACAAAGCGCATGCAGTACCTCTGGAACATGCAGTACCTCTGGAAGACGCTTTATAACCTTTTGGTCCCCTAGCATGAGAATCAAATAGCCAATAATGCATATTGCTAGATAAGGTTTGGCATGCAATAGCAACGGAAACTGAATTAATTGTAATAATTCCACAATGGTGATAACTAAAAAAAACCTTACTAAGCCATTTTTCAAATTTGGGAACCCTTCCTCACTCTGGTCTCTATCGATATGACCATCAATTGAAATATTATTCTGCACATTTAAATTTACCCAAACCCCATTAAACATTAAACGTGGCAGGAGTTCTCTCAACGCTAAATATTTCACATTTCGTTCTCCAGCATTGGGATTTTGTCGTGCTAAAATACAGGGTGATTACAAAAGAACTTCACATTTTTAAAAATTTATTACATCAAAGCTAGTCAGAATATGGACACACCACATACGGATTCTTAAAGAAAAACTCTTGAAGTTTATTGTGACACAGTTAAAGATGTTCAATATGCCCCCCTGTCGTGACATGCTCTTACATCAATGCGGTAGTCGAATTCGTCCCAAACCCGCATTAATATGTCTCCACCAATCCACCGCTGTGATTTCTTTTTATGGGGGCGTGTAAAGGACAAGGTCTTCACCCTACCCTTTCCCCGTGACCTAAACGAGCTGACAGAACGCATTACGGTAGCGATGCGTGGGATTGATGGAGACATGTTAATGCGGGTTTGGGACGAATTCGACTATAGGGGGGGCATATTGAACATCTTTAACTATGTCACAATAAACTTCAAGAGTTTTTCTTTAAGAATCCGTATGTGGTGTGTCTATAATCTAAATAGCTTTGATGTAATAAATTTTTCAGTGTAAAGTTCTTTTGTAATCACCCTATACATTGCCGATAGTATGTATCTCCAACGGTCAATATATAGTCAACATCACTCACCGTCCAAGTATTCGCATCTGATAATGCAAATGCGGCACAAGTAACCGCTGCAACACCAGTACACTGCCTTCCACGAGAGTCTATGCTAAACCGATCATTGCCTTGGTGAAACGAACCACGTAAAATAGATATATCGTTGTTTATGTTTAGAAAACTTCTGGGCTGATTTTCTTGTACAAGCATTTGCGGAGCCTGTACTTGGACATTACTGCAGTCTTCGTGAATTTCAGTAACCTGAAGCATCTGTGAAAGATCATAGTCAAATATGTTCGCAAAGTTTGGTATGACGTTTTGGTACAGCCTGTTATGTAGTAGTAGCCATTGTAAAGCAGTTTTTCTTTTAGAATAAACTGTTTATATTGTTGCAATTTCTCACGTGTTTCTACTACTACAACCAATCCTGCACTACATAGTGGAAGCGGTAATTGCTCACCAATCTCGACAACGTCTTGTGCAAATAAAACCACTTGCCCTTTAAACCAATTTTGGCTGAACCTATTTTGTATCTTAACAATTTTTAAAAATGGAATTATTCTCGTAAGTAGGCGTTGTTCTACATCCGTCAAACTGGCTATTTCTGTTAGTACAGATGCAACATCCATTTTGTTCCAATACGTTTGGGGAGGTATTTTACGTTTCCTCAGGTTGGTAGAGCATCGCGAACATGTCACAATATTGCTCATTTCCACCAATTCACTAGGCAATAAATCTTGGCGACATGACGTTGCTAGGTGGCATTTCTACTGAGCGTACAATAATTTTCTACATATACTACATGGAGTGTCAGCGAATTCATTGATAGCAGACAGAAAATTATCTACTCCGATAAAGCGTATTCTACGCATACTTTCCAAGCGTCCTCTTCTTTATTCCTTACTAGCAGAGGTACCCGGCATTGCCTGGGATAATTACACTCACGTTGTGTAGTATAGCTGTCGCCCATTCTTCTATTTACTTGCTTACCATTTGCTCAATACAGCACGGAGCTAAAGGAGTGCTTCCTTTGTCGTCTTTCCACTCTTTTTCAATAGTCTGCTAACTCTCCATTATCTCCAGTCACTGATCATTTTTAAAGATTTTCAAGAAATTGTTAAGTACTAAGAACTCTCTTTTCTAAGAAAAGCCTGAATAACAGGAATTCTATGCATTGTTACAAATTGAAATCTTCATCTAAAGTCTGAAGTGATACACGAGACGGAACTTACAATAATTGTTCACTCTGCTTTGTTGACATGCCTGGCGTGCCACTGCGGAAGCGGAGCTGACAACAATTATTGTTCACTCTGCTTTATTTACATGCCTCAGGTAAACAAAGCAGATTTTTAGATTTCAATTCAGATCGTGTTCCAAGCAAGGAAAAATATTCTCCAATGATCTTTATACATCATATAAATATTATATTTATAACTGTGTATTCCGTGGAATTTGTTAGATAATTATCATGATCTATTTGTAAATAAACATTGACGTATATTTCTAAGGTTAATGAAATGATGCTTAAATGTAGAGTATACTACAAAGCATTTGTGTTCTGTCACTAAGAAAAAAGTAAGCCTAATCTAATGGTCATGTCATCAATGCCTTTGTGTTTATACCAATTCTTTTTTGTTTATAATTCGGCAATACAGCACTGCTGGGTAGCCTATCGTCTCGCTTCAGGGGCCGCTTCTTAAAATGCTAATTGGGAAATTTTTTTTTGTTAACCCATTTACGCCGAAATTGGTAAAAATGGGAATTGAGACTTCATATCTTAAATTTATATTCTGTAGCATGTAAATACATAAAAAAATTACATCCATGGACGACAGCATATAATTTTAAATAAAATCTAAGCTAGGCAAGGGGACAGGAACTGACGCCACAACTTAGTTTTCTTGTTAAGTGAATTAGAAGTAAAAATTAAAAATTAAAATTAATTTTAAATTTAAATTTTTTTTTAAGTTATCATGGAGCATGTTTAATTTTTAAGAATCATGAAATAATTGGCTGTTTAATGGACTGCATTTTCATTTTATCGAAATTTTTATTGTGAACTTTTCGGACTTTTCGGACCTTAATTTCAAAATTCAAATTCTTCAAGACCTCCAAAATTCAAAAATTTTCATCGTTATCATTTCATATTGTCACCTTTTAAACAAGTGCCGAGTCAACAATGAAGTCCGTTTATAGGAAGTGTGAAAATTATTACCAGGACAATGGACTTTGACATTACTTGGACTGTAAAAATTTTGTTATTTAATAATCTTTTAAATTTTATTAGTTTTAAGTCCCTTTTTAATTATATTCTTATATTTTTTTTGTCTTTGTAAATTATTTTTTTATATGCTTACATGGTACAGAAAAAAAGTTTAAGATATGAGGTCTCAATTTCCATTTTTACCAATTTCGGCGTAAATGGGTTAACAAAATAAAATTTCCCAATTAGCATTTTAAGAAGCGGCCCCTGAAGCGAGAGGATAGGCTACCCAGCAGTACTATACTGTATATTTTTGCAACACCCTGTATAAGATGATTAAGGGTGTCTGTGCCCGCTCCACAGGAAATGTTCAAATGCGGATAATACAGCACGATCCCAAAAGATATAATTTGCCAACTGTCAATGAGGCCCAGAAGTGTTTGAAGCCGACGATGGAGAACCAACCACCATTTGAGTGAGATTTATGCATCTACCCAAGCACGGGGAATAGACAACACATGTCGATTTTAAGTCCGAATTGTGATCCAATGACTTACCCGTTTTTTGTTTTCTCATGGAAAAGAAGGCTGGAAGATGAAATTCAAGAGCAATGAAGGGACGAAATTCAGCATGTTAGCCTTCTACTCTACAAACTGTACAAAAGGCAAGGACTTTTTTTAATTCAGTGTTGCACGCGAGGAAACTTACTCAGCAGTATATTGTTGACGCATTTTATAAGTTGAAGGAGATCGTCTACACCGGATGAAAGAAAATCAGAAGACTTTGAGAATTGAGGCTACACTTGAGTTGATGGATTTCGTTCATAATCAGGCTGATAACTTTAATATGAAAGTACAGGAAAGGTCTGTGTTCTACCTAACTCATTTACCGAGAGCAAACGCGCATTGCAGAAAAACTACCAGGATGCAATGGTCCTGGTGGCCAAGTTCGGGAAACCAGAGCTCTTCATCACATTTACCTATAATCCAGATTACTGAAATAACATACCAGCTGGCTCCGTAGGAAACTTCGATGCATACACCCGCGATAGTCTTTGCTTGAAATTGAGGGCATTTGTCGACGACCTGACTAAAAACTCGGTGATGGGGAAGGTGGTGGCATGGATGACCATCATTGAGTTCCAGTAAAGATGTAATGAATTTTTAAGGCAAACAAATATAAAACGGAATTATTCTCAAAGGCAATTAAGCTTATTTGAATGTATCCACTTCTTCCAAGAATGCTTATAATCCTCAACATATAAATTTCAGAGGCTGTAAGCCTGCTTGCCTTGTCTCTAGTTTATATATATTGCACAAACTTTTCCTTGTATTGTTGGTCATGAGATATTTCTCATTAATATGCCCTGCCATAACCATGAATATCGATTTTTTTTCAATAATTATTATTTTTTCGAAATTTGAGGTAGACAGTGACCTTCCTCATGCCTTGAAGGTCATGTATGCAAAATTTCATCAAGATCGGAATAAAACTGTAGATTTATATAAGAAACAAACAAACAAACAAACAAACATCCTTCTTTATATATATATAGAGTGCGCCATCGAGTTTAGCCTTTGAGTACGTTGGTGAAGAAGTTCATTTCTAGTTCGTTGACGAATGATATCGAATCGATTTTCTCATTGTTCAGGAGTCTCATTATTTAAACGGTGACGAATAACATCGAGTCGATATTCGCGTTGTTGAGGAGTCTCTTTATTTAGGAGCTTTAGCATAAAAGCTACTTATAAGAATGCGCCCTTAGTCTGTACGTTTATCCGGCCATCCGGCCGTCCAGCAGCCGTTTGCACGATAACTTTTTCAAATTCTGTTTTCTGAAATATGACCATCAAAGTCCTAGCTCGGCCGTATCAACTTTTCAGAATTTTTCATGGACCCTTTCAAGTCGAATTCACGTGCTGAAACAGTGAGTGTAAATAATTCAAAGATATCGGCATGTCATATAACAATCGATTTGTCAAGAAGGAATACATTGTTACTTTCTGTTCATCTTTTAAGCATTATTAATATCGGCGCGCGCACGTGAAATCGCTTTGTCGACGCACGATTGCTCAAGTGCTCATCTTTGTATAAGCTTATTAAGTAGCGGAAAAAGGAGCTACTTATTGGTTTTATTTTATACACGATTTGAATCACCCTTCATAATTTCTACATTTTTTGAGGTGGAAGGTTGAAATTTGGAATGCAGCTTACTATGGGCATGTGCACCTTCACTGTTTAGTTTGGTTTTGATTAGCCCACTAAGGTCGGAGTTTTAGGGGTGAAAATTAGAGGGGACCAAAAGATCTAGATGTATTTATGCATATAAAGGAGTGAAATTCGGTATGCAGATTCCTATAATCAAGATCTCCATTATATGAAGATTATTTTTTCCCGAGGTATCTATGCCTTCCCGACTCGGTGGCGGTAATACATCGAAAAGATTAGTACATTGAAAAATAGTGTACCAACTCTGTCTGTAATAAAGGAGCTGTAAAAAAATATTTCCGATTTTCATTTGACTGACCCTCGTAAGTAGAATAAGAATGGAGCTACTTATTGGTTTTATAATGTCTTAACTGTGTACCCCTTCATAATTTCTAAATTTTTTGAGGTAGAAGGTTGAAATTCTGAATGTAGCTTAATATGGGCATGCCCATCTGCACTATTTAGTTTGGTTTTTGATTGGTACACTTGAGTCGGAATTACGGGGTGGGATTCAGGAAGGACAACATATCTGTTCTATTTAGGCACGTAAAGGCGTGAAATTCGGTATCCTGATTCCTCTAGGCAAGATCTACAGTACTATGAAGTTTAGGCCCAATGGTTCCAGGGGGGTCGGATTTGCGGGGGTGGCAATCACTTGGTCCTTAGAACTATGACAACATATGGCATGTTATACTATATCATACGTTTGGAAATGATGAAATAGGAAAGAAGATACGAGTTCTTTACATTTTATACATATTACGTTCGAGGAAAAAAACTTGATTAAAAAAAAACTTGATTAAAAAACTTGGGGAGAGGTAAAAAGTGAAGATAAAGGAGT
>JAHWFO010088447.1:0-32699 GCA_023313115.1 Rhysida immarginata | reverse complement strand
AGAGGAAGCACTCCTTTAGATCCGTGATGTATTGAGCAAATGGGAAGCAAGTAAATAGAAGAATCGGCGACCGCTAGACTCCACAAAGTGATGAATGGCCAAGTTTTGCTTCAACACATCGAGAGAAGAGTGGAAATTGCAACAACACTAAGTATACATCCGAGGTAAGATTACGTGAGTAAGAAATTATTTAGACTAGCAGTGGCATCCTTGGAGAGGTCCAGCCATTGTGAGCCTTTAAAAAGTTTTCTTTCGAATTTTCATTAGGAATTTTTACTGTATTAATTCTAAGAATTTTCATGTGTTTATTTTCAGGATATTGCAAAATTTAATTTAATTTTTTGAGATTGTTCTGTTTACATACAAGTGTAATTATCCCGGGCAACGCCGGCTATCTTTGCTAGTAAATAAATAAATAAATAATTAATTCCTGTTGTTCGGGCTTTTCTTGAAATTTATAATGCTTAGAACTTAACGTTTTTTTGAAAATCTTTAATAATGAGCACTAAATGGACATAATGGAGAGTTAGCAGACTATTGAGAAGGGGTGGTAAGGCGACAGAGGAAGCCGTCTTTTCGCTCTGTGCGGTATTAATTTCGCTAGCACATTCCTGCAACTGAGCAAACAGCGAGCATGTCAACAGAAGAAACGGCGACTGCTAGATCACACAAAGTGATGAATGCCCAAGTTTGGCTTCAAGATATCGAGAGCTGGGTGGAATTGCTGGTCATATTACTAAGTATAGAATAACCCCACTCAGATTGTTGGGATTTCTGAGTGCACAGACACAAACGATCATGTACATTCACTGCCACCCAAAAAGACAATTGTTTCGTCGAAGTTATTGTTGCCATAAATTTCGATATCAACGCTAGGGAAATATTGTGTGGGGGAAATATTGCGAAGGAAACCGATGTAGTGATGATGCAACAATATTTTCCAGATGATGTAATAATAGAACATTAATTTACAAAAATTATAAACTATGGGCAGGAAATGTGTAGAATAACACTATGCAGATAGGGTAGTCTCTCTCGAAGAGTCAGAGATAACATGCTTCCATTCAGCTCCCTAACAAATTTTCAGACGTGTATTGACCTTGCATATTGACCATGGCATGGCATCTTAATTCCATTACACGGAAGAAAAACACATAGCGGAATGATGTCCCATTTTATGGCAGTCTTTCTACAAAACATGGAAAGTACGAGGTCGTCGAGACTAAAAGGACGCTAATCCTCAGGAATAGCATAAGTGTGTTTTGAACTTTTGAATGTTAGAACCTTCTTCCTCCAGAGGGTTCGGTATATCAGGATGCCGGTCAGTCTAGGCGACAGTTTACGAATTACAGATAACGAATTATGAAATACTGTAGCCGATAACAAAGCATATATCAACTCGAAACTTTAAATCAATAAGCACACTGTATTGTTCTCTTTAATAATCGTTCAAAGGGTAAATGTTAATTCATATCTATTGAAATTTCACTGAAGAAAAGACCGAGAATTGGTGAGAGTAGACACAACGTTATCCAGATGTCGGATGCATCTGAATAACGGCAGCTTCGTCTACAGCAGGAAATTAATGAATAACACATTTGAATTGCAGTGAAGCACACCTCAGCCAACCTGGCCAGCCCAACCTGATCTTGAGTGACTCTTTCTCGTCCATTTTCTCAAAATCTGTCAAGGGGAAGGGTGTGAGTAAAAATTGTTTTTAGACTCAAGTTGTGTTGCTCTACAGGGTAGCATTCGGAAATTTTTTTCTATCGTTAATAGGTTTTCGAGTTAGCATATGGATGACTTTAAATTTGGGGGTCAAAGTCAAATTGAGTGCGGGAATGAATTCCCCACCCCCCTATTACCTATAAACCGCACTCATCAGATCTCGCCTACCTGGCAGCTTTGAGATATCTACTATGTTACCATAATATTCATGATGATGGCAGTGAATAGTAATAAGATGTATCAAAAGCGGGTTTATAGTAAGAGCAACAGCTTTTATGGGAGAAAAAACGCCTCGTTCTTCGGGCGACCTCAAGTGAGCGGGGTTATAAAACATTTTGATTTCCATGACTCAAAGCGGTAGTTTGTTCCCATGATTCAAAGCGGTTTGTTCCAAGGAAACACATGGTGGATTCAAGCGTTAACTCATTTCGAGGAGAGGAGTGGAATGGAAAAGAAAATCAAATTTTAAATTATGAAGATAATTCATCCCACAAAAGAATGTACGGATTTCCAAAAGATAAAGAAAGGTATGTTTGAAATTTTGTTTTCTTAGAACACTTAGGTCATGTTTGCGTCAGTCGTAAAGTTTTAATTAACACATAATGTTCATTAATCCTGGATTATAACCCTCGTCGCATCGACTACGCTGTTTTTTAAATTTTGCCTCAACTTGTGCGCATATAAACCCTAATGCGAATATCTAATCTCAGACGGTTTTCTATTCTAGTAAGGGATGCAGATATTTTTTCCATAACGTTAATATTTTCCTAACAATTCCAATTTTTTGCGACAATGGCTCGTCATATCGACGAAGGTTTGTAACAATGAAATTTTTTTCGAACCCTTCAAATATATTAATTAGGGTGTAATCAGGGGGAAAATACTTTTTGATGAATCATTTTACTTGTATTATTTTTTATATTATTCTTTTTTTGTTATTTCATTAATAATTATTAATTTTATAATAATGTTATTGTTTGAGCTATGCAAATAGCAATTAAGTGTTAAATTCTTATACGAATGCAAAATAGAGAGTAAAATCAAAAAATATTTTAAAATAATTTTTATATTATTAGGAACCAATCAATGATAATAAAAATAAAAATTAACATTTCTATAAACATTTTATTTATAAAAATACGTACCGTAAAATCTTGAATACACGCCCGGACGTCTATTTGTTTCACTGGTCCGGGCCCCCCCCCCCCTGGCGATTAATCGAGACACGGCGTTTATTTGAGACCCGGCGTTAAGGGCTATTCCCAATAACAGGGTGTCTAATAGGGTGTTCCAAAAGGATTGCGTAAAATTCCCTGACTTTTCCCGGTTGATCATGTAATTTCCCTGACCAATTTTTCGTTCTAATTTCGCATTTTTTTGCTGATTTTGTATAATTCCCTGACTTTTCCCGGTTTTCCCAGTCGCTAGTCACCCTGCAATAAACCCGACAAAGTTTTGAATTGCAATTTAATAAAAATATTTTTTTAGTAAAACTAAAAATTAATAATTAGATAATGATCTTCGAATAGTAAATGGTTCGGAATCACTGGAGATAACTGCCTCATTATTATAAAGTTCTTCATCATCTTCGATCTCTTGCAAGGTAATGGTAATCTGAAAATGAGGAAAAACGCCGGAATTTATATCGATGACCTGAAAAAGACCCGGCGTTTAATATATCTTTTACACCCCACCCCACTTTTATTTGAGACCGGCGTGTATTTCAAGATTTTACGGTATGTAAGAATAGTCAAATTGACGAAGGTTTGTAAAAAGCGCTGTGCGGGAAGGGTTTTTAAATTCAAAGCATAAACACGACGGAGCTGATCGATGTCATCCAAGAAAATTAGGGAACGCTACTCTGGACTTTTACCTAATATAGAGTCTGAGTAATACAGAAATTTGCGGTTAAAATTTTTATAGTTAAACATACAGAGTCAATAGTTTTTGCTATCGCCAGCATCTCTTAAAAAACATGTCTGTAGTCCAAACCGCATATAAGAACTCAGGATAAATGAACACTCCGCCGAATAGACTCTTTTCATTTCCCCGAATAACTGTCTTGTTTATTGGAAATTAAATTTAGATATTGTGTATTATTGTATCAACAAATATTCACGATCTCTATAGAAGAGAAAATGAGAAAAAGAAATTGCTCCCCAATGGGGAAATGAAAATTGGCTATTAAACTAAAAACAAACAAAAATATATTCATTTAGATTAATCATAACTTATTAAATCTCAGCGAATTAAAAAATGATTTTCTTTTAGGTATTTTCAATGTGTAGAAGAAAGTAAGAACTTCAAGCGACTGCTAATATTAATTGAAAAATTGAATGCGGACTTATTTATTTATTTACAATTGTGCGCTCCACAGGAGCATAAAATATAAAAGTTAAAATATTGGTTATGGATTGTATATGTTGTTGGTGATTAAAACATTTATTAGAATTACAGGCAATAATTCCCTGTAATAAATCCCTGAGGCATACCATTCCAGAGCTGAATAGAATTAAAGGGAAAAAAATGTTTCTCTCCACTTCGAGATAATAATAGGCGGTTGTATCAATAGCCATTTAGTTCTCCTGATATCCTGAGTCAATGTCAACCAGTGATGGATGAAATGTGCTGGATGATTACTACAAAGGATGGCTTTTACTAATCCCCTTAACTGAGTCACCATCAATACTGATAGTAATGTAAAAATTTTAAGTTCATTACAAGCTTGAGTAATAGAATGAGTCAGGACTGATAGGATGATAGATTAAAAGCGGCACGGATGATGTTGTTAAAAGCTACAATCAATAATGTGCATATTTATTAGTATTATTCCATATCAACATGCCATAAGTAATTTTAGGTATCACTTTAGTTTTTATAATGGTTATCATTTCCCTTTTCGTTAGGGTTCGTCGTAGCCTATATACAAGGAATCTTAATTTATTACAAGCACTAATCAGCATGTCCATATGTAAGGAGAACTTTAAATTACAATCATAAATAACCCCCAAAATTCTATGACTCTGAACAGGAGCTCGTACATTGTTATAGATAATTAAGATAGAGGTTTTGTCGGTATTAATTTTCATACCTCTTTTATGAAACCATGATTGAATCATCTTGACATTATGGTTAATATCAGTTTTAATCTCATTAACAGCGTGTTTATTATAGGCCCTGGTTAGCATTATATCGTCTACAAAGACTCTAAGTTTAAATCTAAGGTCTAAATCAAAAATTGGCGACAACAGAGTGGCAAAAAGAATGTTGCTTATTGATGACCCTTGTGGAATACCACGTTGTGATGGATACTGATAAACTTTTCCGTCCACTGTAAGACAATTCATTCGGTTAGAAAAGAGATCCTTGATAAGATGCATCGCTCGGCCAGATATATCTAGGGCGCTCAATTGCTCAAAGAGTTGTTTATGCGGTACAGTGTTAAAAGCCTTGGCGATATCGACACAGATGATAATAAATTGGTGTTTAGAATCCAAGGCTTCTATAGCTTCTTGTTGGATAGTTAACAATAAATCTTGTACCGAGGTGGTAGGTCGACCACCATATTGTTCAACAGGAATCCTCTCCCAAAAATAGCTAATCATAAGACCAAAAATGTTTTTCTCTATTATTTTAAATACAGTTAACGAAGAGGATATTGGTCTATAATTTTTAAAGTCATTCACATCACCCGCTTTAAATATTGGTTTTATGAATGTCTGTCTAAGACTTGCCGGTATATGTCCTGTATGCCATATTCTGCTTATAAGATGTGCCAATAAGCTATTTCCACAATGGCCCCAATTTTTCACAACTAAATGATTTAGGCTTGCATCATTTTTATTATATTTTAATTTGATCACCTTTTTGATTCTATAAATTTCCTGAGGCAGGTTAGGTGATAAATCCCAATCGATCTTAGGGAAATGAAGCGGATTAGGCAAATATTGCGGTACAGGAACTTGTAAGGAATTATCGATCCATTTTAAATATGGGAGCACATGTTCATTTTTGAATCCGTTGTTTTTTCTAGGACGAGTTCTTCGCACAAATTTCCACAGGTCACAATAATTATTGGATGTCATAAGGAAAGTTCTTTTAGCCTTTTTGATTTCTTTTTTATATAATTTGTTATGAGCTTTAAGTTTTAAGAAATCTTTCGTGTTTTTTGATAAAATAAACTGATTATAGAACTGTTTTCTCTCTGTCCACAATTGCACTATCATATTGGTCCACCAAGGAATAAACTTGGGGTAACTTTTATAGATTTTAGAAGTAAGACCGGATTGCTCTAGTATAGACTGGATCGTCTGATAAAGGCATAACCACATTTGATCAACATCTTGCATATTTAAATATGGTAACCAATTATGTGTAGAGAGTAAAGATGTAAACTTAACCCAATCAACTTCTCTAAAGGAATATCTTTTGGAAATATATAGTTGGCTAGCTTCTTAATAGAAGCCTGTAATGGAATATTAAGAATCAAAGAGACATTATAATGATCACATTTGGGCAATATGCCCAATTGTAGATTTTGAATGACCCAATGCCGTGGATAGAAAATTTGATCTATCAATGCACTGGTTGTTGCGGTCACACGGGTAGGCTCATGAATTGCGGGGATAAGATGAAAGAAGTCAGTAGAATCAAGTATAATCTGACGTGCTAAAGTACTACAAGTAAAATCCACATTAAAATCACCCAAAACTAAGTGATTATTATTTGGGTCCAGTTGTTGTAATATATTTACCACTTCCTGCGTATCAACATAATTAGGCCGGTAGATAATATGTATTCTAAGTTTAATCGATATTAAACTACCTTCCACAATAAGGTAATCAAGACCTGATAAAGATTCACTTGATATAACATGGGCGTCAATATCATCTTTAATCAAGAGGGCCACGCCCCCACCTCTAGTAGTTCTATCTGATCGATATAGGTTATAATTATTGGGACATATATCTCAAGAATCACAATCACTAGTGAGCCAGGTCTCAACTAGTGTACATAATTGGATATCAGTTAGTCTTAACCATAACTCAATATCATCTAACTTGTTTAGTATAGATCTTACATTAGCATAAGCCACTGATAACGATTTAATGTTTAGCGAGCTCTAGACGTTGAACTTAATTAACTGTTGTTACTTGGGGAGGCCTCGCATAGGTAGGATGCCTATAAAGATTGTCCAATAATATAAGGCTTTTTCCACGAAATTGGCGCACTGTAAGACCTTTTGGCCAAATTAAATCTTGCCATTGAGGATTTTTATCAGTTTCACTTATTCTCAGAAAGGAATAGTGGGAGAGTTTGCCTATTTTTGTTTGCCATTTTCCACATTCAAGGACTTTATTACCTTGTACAATTAATTTCTCCGCTAAACACGTTGGCGTCAGACTATTTTCAAGATTTCCAAGACATAGCCTCGTTGTCATTTTTTGTCTTATGGGTAAATCCCAATTTTCAGTAATTATTATATTCCTTTGTTTTTCTATTAGATGTAACAGTCTTCTTCTCTAATTCATTAGATTGTTGATTATGCCAAGTTGGACCAGTTTGATTTAACCCTGAATTCTAGTCGTTCAGCTGGGTTAAGTTATTTAGAGTATAGCCAGGTAAAATATGTTGTTGGGTATTTAATTTTGGGCATTCTTGAGTGGATTAATCAACGTTACATGACTCAGACAGTTCCCGTTCACTAACATTCATGTGATTAAAAGTCTTATTAGAGCTACGCGTATTATTACTCTCATCAATTTATGAAGATGAATTTGCAATTTGTCCATGTGGTTCGAGTCCAGATTGTGCGGGCATCTGTTGTAAGTTAGCCTGCTGTGTTTGTGAAATCTTTTATATCAAGATTTTAGATATCTTTGATGATCTTTGATATTTTTTAAAAATGTATTACATGTATATCATTTTTTATGCATAAGCTTAATATTATACCAATATTGTGAATTATACGGTATAATTATATTTTTATACAACAAAGAACAAATAAAATGCCAACCTTTTATAAAAGTTAAAAAAGTGTTTTTTTTTTTTGTTTTTACACATATCACTGCGTTTCTTTAAATAATCCTACGTTTTTCAATATTTTCCTTACATGTTCTCCTTTACAATGAAATTCATGAGTTATATAATTATTTTTAATTATTAGTTCGGTTGAGAAATTTAATGACTATTAACTTGATTTACTTGATTGTTTATCTTTTTATTACAATTTATAGAGGAAAATGTCAACTTAAAATATTATTATATTTCTCTGTTTTTATTTAAACTATTCGATTTCCAACTCAACATTTAAAATTTAATATGAAGTAAAATTAAAATATCGAGATTTAATAAGAATTATGTTTAAAAATTGAATTTGATTAAAAAATTTTTTTACAGGACTAGATGAGAATTATATAATTTTTTTTAATCAAATTCATTTTTTTAAACATAATTCTTATTAAATTTCGATATTTTAATTTTGAAATAGTGTATAAGTCAAATCAATCACACTAAAGTATTTTAAAAAATATCCCATAATCCTTTGTAAAAATTTGCTTTTAACCCCGTCCACTAAACAGGAGTGGCGCTGTTGAGCGTCCATTACAGCGTTGCCAATTTGGCATTTTTTTTCATGCGCTTGTCGTTTGTTGGACATTATTAATAAAAATTAAACAATGCAGAAAACAATGAAAACATGAAGAAGCACTTTAAAAAAAATGCCAAATTGGTAACACTGGTCCATTATGCGCCCGTTTTTAACCTGGAGCTGTTGCGCTTAATATATACCCGCTTTGGATGTTTCTCATGACCAACAATGCAAGGAAAAGTTTGTGCAACAATAAGTATCAATAATGGTGTCAACACGCAATGGACCAACACTATGCAGGAATCGACAGTATATATATCTCATGATTCGATTTTCGCAAATTGAATCGAATTTCTCACGACAATCGATACCCAGTCCCCAGGATCGATACATTGGTGGATAAACTCACAGAAGCGCACTACTTTACAAAGGTTGACATAATCAGGATGTGAAACGAGGACATCCCGCTTACGGCTTTCAAAACCCGCTACGGTCTATATGAATGCGTTTTGGACTAAAATGAACGTCGTCCACCTTTGCTAAAGCCATTAATGATGCCTTGTTAGATGTTTTGGACGAAGGGGTCATCACGTATTTTGATGATATCTTGATTTATGCTAAGACCGTGAGGGACTTGAAAGCACGGACACATGCGGTTTTAGAAAGATTGGCAAAACATCGGTTCTACCTGAAGATCTCCAAATGCGTATTCGGAGCAGAAAAAGTCAAGTACCTGGGGTATCAATTTCGGGCAAAGGAAAGTCGTGCGACAACGTACTGACGGAAGCCATCAGGAAATGGCCGGTACCTAACAGTGTGTCACAGGTACGCTCATTTATAAAGTCCGTACAATTTTATAAAATTTTATTCCCGAATATTCAGTAGTTGCAAAAAGAGGAACCTTTTCAGTGGACCAAACAACGTCTGGAGTCGTTCGAGAAGCTAAAGAAAGTACTAACCAGGCCACCCATCTTAAAACTCTTCTCGCCGCAGAAGAAACTTTACATCCTCTGCGACGCGTCGGAATCAGCGATTGTTTAGTGGGGTTGCAAATGGAGAAGTGACGAGGGGCACCTCTCAAACTATTACAGAGAACTAACGGCGATCTTACATCCTACCAGATGCTGGAGGCATTACATCCAGCAAGTGCCCACGAAAATTTATACGGACAATCAGGCAGCATCAAGGATACTACAACAAAACAGATTGTCGCGTATGCAAGCGGACCTACTGCAGCAATTATTGGAGCTGCCGGTAGCCATTCATTACATTCGAGCAGAACGCAATATTTTTGCCAATGCTTTATGCCGGTATTTTGAAGGTCGGAAGAAAAACCCACGAATGAGTTCTGAAGAACTACATCAATGGATTCAGGCGGGGATGGTGTCAGAAATTAAGGACAAGCATCGCCCGAAATTTAATGATAGTAAAGGCGAAACTGAAGAGAAGAAAGAAAAGAGAAAAAGTACGGAGCGAAAGCGCCATGGTGAGAGAGCACCCCCGCCATGAATAAGTGAAGACGGAAGAAACCAAGATGAGGTGAAGAAAGTGAAAAGGGGAGGAAGGAAGAAAGAAGAGAAACTTATGGGAGAGCGAATTTGGACCCGATTGAGTGCGGATCGGAAAAACGTGCTGAAGAATAGAAAGAATGAAGATAGTTTAAATGGAGAGAAGAGGAACTCCACAAAGGAGTTTGAAGATAGGAAAGAGCTATCGCATTATCAAGAGCGAAAGAAGAGAGAATTTATGAATTGGTGCTGGAGAAGATAGTCATCAAAAGAAAAAGCTACGGCCGAACGGAGGGGATCGAGAGCGATAGAGACGACGCCATTGAATATGACGGAAGGGTCTCCTGAGCGCCCGACCGAGGAATACCGAGCTAAGGAAATCTCTTCAAAGAAAATTTCCATAGAAGAAATTTCGATGGAGCTTAATTGCGAGGGAGCGGCATTGCGCGAACTGGCGCCAGCTTCCGCGTTTTGCCTTGTTTGCGCAGAGACACGAGCCCGCCGGTGTTCATGAGAGTGCGATCTACTTTGCCGTATTTATTAGATAATTAAATGATAATTTTTAGTGATTTTAATGCCAAGTAACTTAATTAACCTGCATAAGTGTTCGAACAAGAATAGTGTTCCAGTGCTACAAGCGACACGTCTTAATGAGTTCTACTTGTGCTAATATTTATCTCATTTTATTCTATGCTCATCTCAGCCATTCCTTGTTCCCGAGCCTCTCTCTGGAGTATCGACGCCAGTAGCTTATTCTCGTCGGATTGCCGACTTATTCCCCAAGCAACACCATATTTCCCATAGGACTACCGTCCGATGTAATCATCACTGAAAAGTAAGTGATTAGTTTATAATTAGGAAACTTAAACTGGCAACTATAGGCAATTCGACCGCTCTTCATTTACGGCCGTTAGTCGTATTTTTAATCCTGCTCCTTTGTGTCTTCCCGATAGGAAGGAGCCCCCACCCTCCTCATGTTGGGCATAGGACCTTTCGTAGTTCGATAAGAAACGAAGTGGTAGTCAACGCAAGCGTTTCGGTGGCCTGCGACGTAGCACCTACGACATTTCAGAACATTACATGCTTTGTCATTGGATATGAGAAAGACTATGAACTGATATTTAGTTCTTTAATATCATGTAGTTTTACATTTATTCTGTGTAAAGTACTATTATTCATAGCATTAAAAATTTTTGTTAAAGCTACAATTGCCCTCCCTCTTTACTATGCTGTCACACACAGAGGCTTGCAGGAAAGCCCTGACAGTGAGTATTGATTTATTTCTGTCTATATTAAAAAACTCTTAACAGATGGATTGAGAGAGTTAAGGAACTCTGTATACAGCCTCATCAGCATCTCTCATCAACATGTAACTGTTTCAATAGAGTGGTATTTAGTCACAGAGCGTGGAATATGTCTTGAATGTGGTTGTTTATATTGACAGTATCAGTTTTAGCAGCAAGGATTGGCGTCTCTCACAATCAGGTGAGATCTTTAGAATTTTCTAATACTTTTAGGTAAACATTATCTATAACTTCTCTAAAGAAAATTACTACATCTAAAACTTCTCTAAAGGAATTTACTAAATTGCAAAAACCATGTTAAAAAATTTTTTTCTCCAGTTATTAGCTCATGAGGAAAACTACCCACACATTTTCAGGAAAAGCTTGAGCAGCTGCGCGCTTAGAAATTGTATTCTTTCATTTGTTTTAGAATAATTTCTTACACCTCTCCAAAGATTCTAATAAAAAATAATAATGATTATTTATTTATTTATTTATCGATTTTTATAACTATCCCCCTTAAAACATTAAGGCAAGTATCGTAAGTGACGAAAAAGACAGGCCCTGGCCAACACCACCTAGGGGTGCGTTCACTTATTCGTTCGGAGTCATGCTCCGAGTTAATGTGATCACGTGATCAGAGTACTAGTATCATGGCTCAGAGTCAACATAACTACGTAACAATCGAAGACTTTGATCGTTATAATCATTGGTGTGCAGAATTGCCAATTTAGCCTTTTTTTCATACGCTTGTGTTTTGTTGGACATTTTTAATAAAAATTAAACAATGCACATTCATTTACAAGTCTTCAATTCGCTTCAAAAACTCTCATCATTATTCATTGGTGAATTTGTTATTATTTATTCTTATTATTTGTTATTTTATCTTCTCCATTTATAAATGAGTATAGAATCATTCATTAATAAATAAACATATTATACTACTTCGTAAATTAATGTATAATGCACAAAATAATAAAAATGAGCTTTTAAATTGGACACATCCCTGCTAAATTGACATCACTGCTTGTGAACGATTCAAGATATTTTTTCCCTTCTTCGCAACCTCCGGAGGCAGTGCTCATGGCACTTTTGATTATGGGGAACCTTTAACATTAAGTTATGTTTTATTAACAGGAATAAACAATAACATATTTTTTTATTTTTTATTTTTTTTATAAAAACAAAATTCTGGTCATAATTGAAATTTTAATTTATTATCACAGAGGCTAGGGTGGCCTCATGCGTAAAGATTGAACTGAAATTAAGCATATAAAAATTAATAATTATGCTGAAGAAATCGTGTTGAATCAAATTTTCGATCAATTTAAGCAAAATTTTCGTTTGTATCGTGCCAAGCCTACAACAATGGAAGGCTAACCAATTATGATCAGCTATGATCGTACACTTTCGAAAGATAGAGGCGGCCATATTGATAGTTAAACAACGTATGCGCCAGCTTGAAAAAATAAAGTCTTCTCTTGTTTGTGTGGTTGCCACGGCTCCTAGCAAGCGCGCTCGCAAACGTTATCTCATTGTAATTGTAATAACAAAATTAATCATCGTTGAAGTCGCAACTTTGTTGGCACTCTTCATTGTTGCGTCGTCTTTCTCATTAAATTTTTTTGATTCCGATGACTCCAGCTTGAAAGCAGGAGTTAAGGGAGTTAACCCGAGTCGCACTCCAAGCGAATAAAGAAACAAACTCCGAAAGACACCAAGCGTGCCTTGATGTTGGAGGTCAAGGGAGTTAACTCCGAGCGAATAAAGAAACGGAGACCAAATGACTCGGAGCAAATAAAGAAACGGAATCCTAATGACTCAGAGTCACGGGAGTCACTCGGAGTGACTCCAAGTGAATAAGTGAACGCACCCCTAGACAGAAGGCCTGCGCACAGAAACGTCATACATTGTTACTTCACATTAAAGCGGCTATTGTTAATCATATTACTACCAATAATAAGCCATAAATTTGGCAGTTTGATGATGATGTAACAATGTATGACATTTCTGTGCGCAGGCCTTCTTTCTAGGTGGCGTTGTCCTGACACGGAAAAGTCACCTCTTCTTCTTAGTCGAAGCAACAATGTTATCTTCATTGTTTCTAACAAACGAAAAAATACTGATTGCTAAAATCCAACATGGAAACAATGAATATTACATTGTTGCTTGGAATAAGATGGTCAGATGACTTTTTAGTGCCAGGGCGTGTCTTTTTCGTTGGTTGCGGCATGTATTAATTTCAATGACGTATATTAAAGATAGACTCCGAATCCTATTGTTGTAACTTGAAGCAAATTGGGAAGCTCCATGCCCAGAACTGTCATGGCTGAAAGTGAGTGAATCTGATGCAAAACACTTGGCTAAACACGAGAGTAGCTGATTAATAATTCTTTCACACGCCGATTACGGAGTGATAAGTTCATATTTTCGTTTACTTTGTATTTGAAGTATTTTATTATATTTTATAAACAATTTTTCGATCATGGTTTCTATTTCAATTTCGTTTCGATTATCTTTCAGTAACGTATTTTCATTTTAGTTACGTATTTTTGATTTATTTTTGTGGAAAATGATTCCTGATACTTTTTCTTGTCTGTTTGTACAGTTGTAGGCAGAGCAACTTTGAATAATGGTTTTGAATTAATTATTCCTCGGGCCCAAAATCTTCATAAAGAAAGCAGCTAGACAAGTAATTACTCCACGGCTCACTCCTGCCCAGAACTATCATGGCTCAATTTGCTTCACTTTTTGCCGCTGTTAACAATAGGATTCGGAGTCTATCTTTAATATACGTCATTGATTAATTTCATCAACCATTATTCACATCAGACAATTGTTGACGCAAACACCACGGGCTGATTGTTCACACATGCAAGGAAACAAATATAATCCAAGTCTATTTCATAAGTATTGATATAAAGATTATTAATTTCTACGTTTTTAATAGATTTATCTCCAGTTCTAGATTTTTTCCATCATTGTGGTAATATTACACGACTGTGTGTTAAATTTTAACTTTATAGCTTACTTCTAAGTTGCCTTTTAAAACCGGACAAACCTACTTACATTGCCTTTTATGAGTATACATTTAGCACCCGGGATCTAAATTGTCGGTGTTGTGACCATGCTGGTCTCGGTTCTGGCACTATTGTAACTTCTTACCAATAAATAAATAAATAAAAAAAAGAAAGAAATAAAAATAAGTCCCACCGCAGATACCTTTACAGACCAGCGAGACAGACCAGCAAGCTAATACTAATAGGGGATAAAACCGTACTGTGTCCAGATTCCCTCAAATATCTGGGATTCATCACGGATGCCTAGGGAAGCTCGGTAAGCCACATCTCCTACCTTTGCAAAAGGGTGACAACTATTAGAACAGACTATTTATATTGGTGAGAAAATATATGGGGCTGTCTATAAAGGCACGCAAGGCTCTGATGACTAACGTCATTAACCTCATGCTTCTACACTGAGTGGCCAAAAAATTAGACACCCCTTATTTGAAAATAAACCAGTCCGAAAGAGACGTGAGTGATGTAACAACGTAGAACTGCTTACATATGGAAAGCTAAGCTTCAGACAATATAGTTATCACGGAAGTTAATGTGAAAATAGGTAATATGAAAAATTTAAGTGAGTTTGAAAGAGGGATGATCGCTGGGGCAAGAAGAGCTGGTGCCACCCTCTTTGAAACGACGACTCTTTTTGATCAATAAAATGGGTGTCCTTTGTATTGCTTCTATCAATGAAATTTACCACTTTATAAACAAAGAAGGGAGAACAGAGTTTCCAACTAGTTTCGCCATTTATTCCGGGCTTTATCAAGGATATAAACTACACTAGAGGCTTCTCGCCCTTATTTTCAGAAAATATGGTACAGTGGAGTAATATAATTGGATAAAATACAATGGCTAGGTAAAAGCAAAGAGTAATGTAGTTTGGATACAATGGAGGTAGAAGCAAAATAGGATTTTCTCACCCAGCAGTATCTCGGATGTTTAGAGGGTGGCAGTTGAGGAAAAAACTTCAAGCAATAAGGACTATTTTGGTCGAAAAAGGCTGTGAACGAGAAAAGTGAAAGGCGAGTAGCATGGATAGTCCGCAGCAACAGAAGGGAAACAACAGTACAGATTATATCTGAATTCAATGCATCACAAAGTATATCCCAACGCACAACAAGTCGAATCTTGCAAAGGATGGGCTTTAACAGTAGGAGGCCATTAAAAGTGCCTTTGGTATCACAGAACAGTACGAAACGACGCATGTTGTGGGGCCAGGAAAGTCGTGATTGTCACTTGAAGAGTGGAAAAAAGTAGCCTGGTCCGATGAATCTCGTTTCCCGATCCATCGTGCAGACGGCAGGATCAGTTTATGACACAAACAGCACGAGTTCATGGATCTCTCCTGTCAAATGACAACTCTTCAGGCTGGTAGCGGTAGAATTACAGTATGGGGAGTGTTTTCCTGGAGTACACTGGATCCCTTGATATCTGTGAACACAACTCTGAACAACACAGCTTACCTCAACATCGTTGCCGATCACATGCACTCGTCGGACAATGCACCTTGCCACCGTGCTCGATTGGTCGCAAATTGGTTTGAGGAACACCAATCAGAGTTTAGTCTGCTTCCATGGCCAGCTCATTTCCGTGACCTCAATCCTATTGAGAATTTGTGGGACGAAGGTTGAGAGGGCGCACATTTTACAAGTTTGCATAGGTTTGCATGGGGCGCCGAAGAAGCTAGCTCTGCCCCTGATTATACGGATGCTCCAAAATTCCTCACTGAAGAAGCTGACATTGTCAGCGAAATGTACATTCGAGATAATAAACTCGTTAAGTGGAATAGTGTTTTTCTTAGTTTTTCCTTTTAGTAAGGTTGTGTTCTGTTAATCTAATGATTGTGTTGAGCAAAACTTAGAAGTAGGTAACAAAACATGTTCTGTTTGATCGGGCGACTTCCGATGCTCACATTAATAATAGGAATTGAAATGAATAATACTGGTGTTGTATATCCGTTTCAAAATTGTCATGTTCACAAATCATAATTTTTTCAGTAGATGAGAGAAGAAAGCTTTGTTTTAAGATCAATTTATCTTTTTAGTATCTTCAGTTTTAATTTCTTTTATTTTGTTAATTTTTAACTTGTACTTTGTAATTTTATTTCATTTTGGTCTCTGTTGTTAATTTGTTGTGGTTAAAGAGTTGTAGGTTTCAATCTTTGTATCGTCTTGTACATCTTCATCCATCAGATCAGGCAACCCCGCTCCAGATTTTTAAAATAGCTACCGGGCATTCTAGTCGAAATAAACAACATCGGTAGGCAACGGTCAGCAAATCTACAGGGTGAGTCAAATGGTAATTACCATACAAATGTTAATTATATTATGTTACAGTTACGGGATATGTTCCACAAGTTTCCCTTCCACGTCCAAACAAAGTGACAGGCACGCAGCTAATTTTGTCAAACACGTGACAATGTTTCTCCCGTGATTCTTTTTCTTAAGATGATTCAAAGTACGGATATTCTTCTGGTATGCAATCGACTTTAGGTGGCCCCATAGATAAAACTCCATGGGAGTGAGGTCTGGTGACCTCTCCTCTAGAAGTTCTGGAAGAGTTTCGCCACAGTGTCAGGGGTTAGCTGAATTCCGTGAATTTGGTTGACGGGTGAGTAGTACATCACTCGAGTGCGCGACCTTTTCTTTTTATTTGGACATTGATTTATAGTAGACCGCACCCAAGAGGATGGCTATTAATTAAAAAACCCACCCCCTCGGTTTTTATTAAAAAGTTTTGAAAATTAATTTTAATAAGTGAAACTTCTTTAAATGTTAATTTTGACGTTATTTGTTTTACCCACCCATTCCACCAACTTCCATTTTCTTGTCAGTTATCACTGTTTTGGATGTTTAGCCGGTTTTTCAGGGGTGTGAGAGAGAGAGAGAGAGAGAGAGAGAGAGAGAGTTCCATGCCCTTTTGCTCTATTCGTTACTCCCTGGTATTAATCCTCTTTCTCTACCCCTACCCCCAAATTGGATGGAAAGCTAAAAAACTAATTTACGTCAGAAGGGAGTGAATAAATAAAATGAATGACCAGATCAAAGATTGACTAGGCTAAAAACAACTAAAATTCGATTTTCAACTTGTTTTTATTTTCCATTTTTACTCTAATTTTTATTACTTTTATTAAGAAGTAAATTATAGTTTAGAAAATCTATATTTTTTTGTATTTAAAATGTGGGGGAAAGTCACAAACGTGAAAACACCCATTCAACCAATGACATTTAGCCAAATAGCAATTACAAAACTTAATTAAAAATAAACAAAAATTAATTAGACTAAAATAAAAAACAAATATAAATGACAATAAGAAAATAAAAATTATGTTATACACAAAATTTGTCTATGAAAAAAATTAAGAGTCTATTTATAATTCCAAACAAAAATAAACAGAAAAAATAAGAATATTCAATTAACACATTAAAAGATTCATCATTGACTTCAGAGTCTGAGCCGGATGATTTTTCTGACTAAGATGAACCTTTATCCTCATTGATTGTTAACTGTAGAACCTCTTGAATAATGTAAATGTTTTTCCATTGCAGTTGTGCAAAATTTTATGTATAAAATATTTTATATTTTCTTATTGTCATTTTCAGTTGTTTTATTTAAACTGTAATTATTTTGTAATTACTATTTGGCTGAACGGGTGTTTTCATGTGTATGACTTTCTTTTCCACATTATGAATACATAAAAACATTACATTTTTTTTAGCCTGTAACTTTAGAGTGAACCTTTGATCCATTCATTCATTTTATTTATCCACTCCTTTCGACCTAAATTAGTTTTTAACTCTCCAACTTGGGGGTGAGGATAGGGGAAGAGGAGCAATACCATTCACTCCCGTATTTTAGCATGGTTAAATCCTTGCACCTGCCCTATGAAATGGTTAACTTTTGTGCTCCGACAATAGTTAATTAAATAATCAACTGAAATTATTTTTTAAATTCGTTACTCTGTTCCTTTGGGTTCCATCCCCTCTTTCTATTTCGCAATTTCAGCTAATTTCACTTGACCTTGTTATTGAAAAGAGTTGAAGTCCACAAGCAATTCAAATTTTCTACTAAATTTCAGTTCCTCCCCAACCTGTTGCAATGTTTTTTTATAATAATTTTTTAAATTCTAGGGCTAGAGATTTTTGAAATAAATAGAGGCTTTACAATACTGCATAGTAAAGAAACTGACGACTATGTTCAGCTTTATTTCCTACCTTTATCAAATCTACATAAGAGAGGGGTTGGTACAGTACCTTATATATTGTAACTCCCCGAGGTCAGTAACGTTATAAATCAGGCAGGCAGGTTTTCTGACGGCAAGACTTTATAAGGAGAGGATTTTAAGCTAATTGTAAAGACTGAGTTTTGATGGATTAACTTAATAAAGATTCGGATACTAAAAAGAAGGATTAATCCACTTTGTTGCAAGCTTAACAATCAGTGAGGAGACGATTTATTTTGGCCAAGAATAATACGTCATTCCCCACATTCTAGGGGCAATTCACAATAAAGAAAAATAAATATTTTTTATATAAGGAAAAACTATCAAAAGTTCTCAAACTTTAAACCAAAAAAATAAACAGATTAGAATAATCTTTAAAATAGTCAATTAATCAATGAGTCTTTCGTAGTCTTTAGGTTTATTTTCTGCTTGTGGTCGGCAATTATTTATTAATTTCCCTTTTCCTTTTGTAGACAGGGTCATTTAGAGCTGTCCTCTTTTGGATCGACGAAATTGATAAGCCAGAAAACAGTTATTTTTCTCTCTCTTTCGTGAGTAGAATACTAGGTGTTCGGTGTGAATATTAATGAGGTGGGCGTGGCCCAAAATTCAGCCAATCAGCGTGCAGTATTCGTGTCACGTGACCACCCACTCCCTCCACCAACAAACTGACGTCACGGGCGGCTGTTTTCGGGTCACGCGATGGTTTTTCCCCATGACGTCACAGCTGATAAGATTATTTTTAAATTTAATTTTTCATTTTAATTTTTAATCTTAATTTTTTACCTGCCATTTTCTTATTTTCGGGTGTGGCCACTTCAGGTGTGGTCTTTATTTTGGGTGCTGGTCCTTGGTTTGGGTGTTGGCCCTAGTTTTGGGCGTTGGTCCTTTTTTTGGCATTAGTCCTCTGTTTTGGGCGTTGGTCCTTGTTTTTGGCGTGGTACTTAATTTTTTGGTGGTGGTCCTTGTTTTGTGTGAGGTCACTCATCTGACTGCGGCCATCTCCTTGTTTAATCACATAAGTGTGGCCATGTTCTGATTCCTTGAGGCTGATGACAATAAAATTAATTTCATATTTTTAGTTATGCACTGGTGTTGGGGCTTCACTGCAAAAGGGGCTTTTGTGATTTTATCTCACAATATAAGTTACTCAGGCCGTGGTATATATACCCACTAACTAGGAGTGAACTAAAGAAACTGGCATCCCAAGTTGTTTTTACCTAATTACTAATTATCTTTTGTTTCTATCACAGCCGAATTTTTTCGTTTTGCTTTACACACTCTTCTAATTAACTACCTCTGTTTCAAGATATTCAGTTTGTTTTTTAATTTTCGATTAATTTTTAAAAATTGCATTGGCATTGTCTCGTTTGAGTGGGTGTTTGTTTGTTCCCAACAACCTGATGCAGTGTTTGACAGGTGACTGAATTCGCATATACATGCTTATAAATACAGCAAGCTCACACAGCCTGATGAAATGTTCGTATTCACTAACTTTTAACTTATTTTAAACTTAGTATGTTTGGAATTTATTTTATTTTTATTTTTGCCTCGCTCACTGATTGCCCTTGCTCGCATGAACGGTATTTTTTTTTCTCAGGGTTGAACCTGGTTGAAATGTTGAAATACAAATACAAATTTCACATTTCTCAATACTGTTGAGGCATACTTGACTCTCTCTCTTTACCAGTTTGCACAGCCTTGCCTCACATAAATGCAGTGATTGATTCCCCAACCTCGCGATATTCAGTCTTCCAACTCTCTCTCTCTCTCTCTCTCTCTCTCTCTCTCTCTCTCTCTCTCTCTCTCCCCCCATATAAAAAAAACGTGCGCAAAATGTTGCTTAAAATTGTATTCTAAAATTGTTTTCGCTCTCTCTCTCTCATATAGTATACAACTTTTTCTGTTCACTTTTGGTATTAGGATACGAGAGTGATATGCTTTGTACGTTTCGTACTCTTTATAGTGCAAAAGCCTGTATTCAATTTAAGGCTGTGGTCACAAGCAATGACTTAGCATCAGTCGTCACAAGTCGTTAAGTTCTCAAAGTCGCGCGCTTGTTGGCTTGTTTTACAGCTTGAATTTTATAATTTTTACTTAATAAAGGTTGTACGTGGACTGTATTTTCGTTTGGCGTCACTCCGCAATTCATCGTGATTCCAGGGAGGGCGCTCATGTCAACGTTGCTTCTCGGGCATGCTTTCTCAAAATTGTGTCCTTGATGGCTTGTTTTTCTGTCTAATTACTTATTAATTTCTGTCTTCAACCAAAGGTAAATGTGATATGTATTTCTGTACTCTGTTAGGGTTACCCAGCTGTTTCATCGTTTTGTTTTTGTTTTTTATCCTAATTAAAGTCTCTCCTGCTAGCATATTTTTGTTTGTGGTGCATTGGCGTTTTCACATTACTTTCAGAGTTTCTTCATCTAATTAAAGGCCATCGTATTAACAAAAGCGTACGTACTTGATATCACGCAGTTCGGGCTAGTCTTAGCGGAGCTGCGAGGAGAACACTGTCGGTCAATGTTCAAGCTAAACCGTGCTAAAATTCCTTGCATTTTCTACATCGGGTATGTGATATACGTTTGCTTATGATGCATTGGTGTTCCCCCATTCGTTTCATGCTTTTCCGAATAAATTAAAGCCTTTCCAATTTACAAAATTGTATGTAAATCTTATAACACCGGCCATACGAAGCCTAGTGTATCCGTGACGTGAACAGCAGCGATAGCCGCTGTGATCAATGCTCACGCTAATCCTCGTCTCTTCCATAGGATTGCAGCATTTTGCTAATGTAAAATGCTGTGTTTCAATTTTATTACAATAGCATCACATATGCGGTAGGACTTGTTCATTACTTAGTTCTTGCGGCCAATCGTTACCTTAGAAAATTTATCTCCACATTTCCATATCTCTGTTTTCTGTTTTTGCATTGATATCTTATAAAATTAATTACAAATAATAATGATGATGATGATAAGTATATAGAATTTTCAGTTTTTAGTTACTATTTTACTGATTGCTTTTTATTCCCTATAATTTAAAATAAAGTAAAATAAAACAAAATTCAAACTTTACATTTAATGTATTTAAGCTCGTATAAATGTTAAATTTTCTAAGTTAATCTGCAATGCATAATAAATGTTTAAATGCAAATTTCACTTTTAAGGTATTACTAAGTTCACATTTTGAGGGGCATTGTTCAGTATTGTTACTTAATAAAGCAGGCGTCATTACTCTTTTTCTATTGTTCAGTTATTTGAACAGTTTTGTTAGTAAAGTAGACAAGACAGCGAAATTGAGAGTTTTGAGGTGTTCTCTTTTCTCGTTTGGTTTTAGTTGCTCGTAGGTTGTTTGCATAAGCAGGTCGCTCAGTCTGTTATGCATTCCTCCTAATTCCTACCCGCACCGGGCAAAGCAAGCGTATAGTGAACTAACTCAAACAATGGCAGCGTTCGGCTGTGAGCTTCGAAGGTTACTTTAGCAACCACTGCTCTGCTGTCTAAGAAGGGCTAAAGTAATGATAGGCTCACTATTATCCAACTATTGTTGCTATCTATCCATCGGTGACCCTATCTGACTAGCTGCAGTTGCATTCGTTTTGGGCCTTGTTACTCTTTCGACTAAAATATTGTTTAATCAAATTTTTCGTTCTCTTTAACATCAATTTACTGTTTGTTATTCTTTCGTTTCCGCCCATGTGAGTCTGTTCGACAAAAGTAAAATTATCTTTCAAGGGGTCCTTTGTTAGCCGACAGGCCCTACCTCTTACTGCGTAGTTGTTTTTATGTGAATTTAAGCTAAAATTGTGTTTAAAATTACAAATTTTCTTTTTTCAACACTGTTGAGGGTATACGGGTTTCTCGTAACTAATATATGCCTGAAATGATTGCTGTGATCATTAAAAATGCAGAATTTCTCGCTGTTTCAATTTGTTACAGTTAACCTTAACTTCTGCTCTCTCTATCTCTCTCTCTCTATTTCAAGGTTTCTTCTTCCTTAATATTTTGTAAATGCAAAGGCTAAATGACTTCTTTTCCTCGTTTATTTGTCAGCGAATACAATTATACAATGTTTATGCTACAATTCCATTTCTCTTTTGACACAAGTCACGTATTTTTTTCTGTTTTTCTGTACTGATTTCTCACCAGCAAGAGGGTACAGTAAGGGTGACGTAGGCAGTGCTGACGTTCAAATACACGTTTTCGAATTAATATTAGGGTTTTCACTGGTTAAGGCAACAACCAACACCTATTCTTTGTTTCTCCATGTTTTATGATTCTTTAATTTACTCTCAGCATTGATAAATGTTCAAATACGTTGATGAGCGTTACTGTTTCTTGACAGCATTTGTACTAACATTGTTTATACATTTCGTCAGAAACTGATTAAATGAAATTGATAAAAGATTGCTTTCCTGAAATTAACTGAACACAGTTGTCAATTCTTCAATTCAACTATTCTTTTTACTTTTGGCACGAAACTTAGGCTATTTTATCTTCTTTGTTGTTGCTATTTCACCAGGATACGTAAAGGTGTAAGCAGTGGGTTCCTATTAACAAATTTGTATATAACTGTTATCAATTTGTATATAACTGTTATAAATTTGGGCGCTGTCTAGTGTGTTTGGCATTAACAGAGCTGCAGATCCCCAACTAACTGCGTTTTGCGGTAATCCGAGCTAAAAAATAGTTGTCCTTCCACTTAGGGTATGTGAAATATGTTTCCTCATTAGTTTCATGGGTTATTCTGCTAAGTAAACTCTCCCTCTTGGTAAATTTGTTGGTACATTTTTTCAGTTGAATACTGATAACCCTGTGCCCTTGAATTAGTGGGTTGGCATCGCAAACTTCATAAACACAGTTTCTCACTACGTACGTTTAATTTTCTTCTACTCACTATGATTTCTGTGTTCTGATTGTTCTGTTTGTTGTTTGTATTTTAAATAATTTTATCCCACTCACTCAATATTACTCTTTTAAGGGCGTACAGGGATCTAGTATCTAGTACAGAGGGTAGATTATCGCGAAGTGAGGGAGTTTTGCGCCATCCCGGCAAATATCGACTGCTACGAGATGACAGTAGCCGCCGGGACCGACGGCTTAACGTGCCCTCCGAAGCACGGGGGGTTTCATGATGGAAGAGCTGCTGGCGGACAAACAAACCAGTGGCTGTACCAACTGCTGGAAAACCAGCTATGGTCACTTGGCAAATGGGTCAGACTAAAGTCCTCCAACAGCCATACCCCAAATAGCTGTCCCACCAGCAGTGGCCCTCAAGCCCTGGCCGTCACCCAGCCAGCAGCTGGCCGCACCTGAAGTTGCTGAACTCCATCGATTGGCAAGCCAACCGACGAGACAACCAGGCCACGGCCACCCCCGCGTACAGGGATAGTGCAATATAGGTATCATTCTATACGTGCTTTAAGTTAAATTTACGTTAAAATATCACTTCGACATTTTACTGTTCCTTGACTGTGTGCTCTACACAGTCCTGTGGGTAGAACATCAGGTTATCATTCACTGGTTGAGTGATGGTCTGAGTTCGGTTCTCTGTGACTTTAGGGCCCACGTTTTTTTCAGTCAGTCCCCGTTTTTAACCTATTATACACATAGTGTTAAGGTCAAAACTCGTTTTCCTTTTCTTTTTACCGGACAGCTATCTACAATTTTTGACGTCTTTAAAAGTTGTTTACGACTTTTGCTTTCAAACTGACCTATGATTGACAGGCATGAAATACGTTTGTTTGTGGTTCATACGAGTTGCCCCACCTTTAGTTTCACTGATTTTTCTTCCCATTAAAGTGTTTCTTTTTCAAGAAATGAGTACGCAATGGTAACAGTGATGTTCAAGTATTACATTGGCCGCGTTGGATGTCATCTAAGCCGGCATCTGATACGATAAATGTTCGAGGTAAAAAGGCTTCGCGTCTTTCAAACCATGTACGTGAGATACGTTTACTTGTTTGAAGTTCACACGAGTTGCACTGTTAGTATCACATCATTAAATTGTTGATTTTTATGTAAAATGCGTACGCAGCTGTTACCCCATATCTCATGTATAACATTGACCTTGTTAGATGGCATCAATCAGCAGTTGTTACGTTAATCGTACGCGCTAGCAGCACTAAAAAGGTATTTGCGTTTTTCTGTCAGGGTACATGAAATACGTTGCTTTGTGCACCAGTTGAAATTTCCCTATTAGTTTCACAGCTCTCTCATCTCATTAAAGTGTTTCCTTTTCGATAAATTTACGTATGCAATGATTACCTCATAACTCATGGCCGGCCAGGTGGCCGAGAGGGCTAGGGCGTAGGCTTTCTAGTTCTCGAGGCTGCCTGGCCGCGGGTTCGAATCCCGCCGTGGGCATGGATGTTTGTGTTTGTCCCGGGCTGCGTACTGTTATAACTTGTGTAAAAGGCGCAAAATGACCTTTGTAGTCGACGCCAAAAATTTCTAGAACCCCCCCCCCTCATAACTCATGTATAACATTGACCGCGTTAGATGTCACTAAGTCGGCTGTTGTTATGCTTATCGTACGTGTTAGCCTCACTAAAAATACGTTTTTCAGCTGCGGGTACTTGAAATACGTTGCTTTGTACTCCATTGAAGTTTCCCTATTAGTTTCACGGGTTTTTTTTTCTTACCTCTTTGAACGGTTTGTTCCAGACAACTGCTTAGTCAAAAACTTCTTCATGGTGACTCAAGTTAATGGCATTATTATTATAAATCTTATCTTGAACAGTCATTCCATCATTAAAGCTTTAAATTTGTTTGACACTTTCATTCTCCAATTCACCTTCAGTCACACAAATGCATTAATGGTGCATGAACTACAATCATTCAACTCACACATACTAATATTAATTTTTGATGAACCGAATTTGTACTGATTCTGCATGCGTACTTATACTGAATTTTTCAGCCAAAATGACATTCATTAAGTCACAGTGTTCTAAAAAATTAAAGTTTCGCTCGGTAGGTTGGCTGGTTGGTTGGTTGATTGGTTGGTTGATTGATTGGTTTGTTATCTAAAGTTTGAAAACATTACATGCATTTCCCTAAATTGCCAAACACTGTCACACATTACTGTTATGGTGTTGCACGGTTGTAATTCTGCAACCAAGTGTGAATCCATTCACGACAGGATGGTAGTATTTACTAAGGCTACAATCTCTCTAATCTCGCCGCGTTATGATGTAGTCAAGTGTGTTTGTAGGTGTGTGTGTGTGTGTGTGTGTGTGTGTGTGTGTGTGTGTGTGTGTGTGTGTGTGTTATAATGTGCCTTTTTATTACATAAAAAGGAAAGGCCATTTTTGTGCTTAAAATTTTGATATTACGTATTCGAAAAGCCACCGAGTTAATCGCGATTTTTACCTTCTAGATAGTTTCCTTGTTTAGCTGGTTTATTTGCAGCTCTGGTCTCACACTTCCACTTGTCCCTTAGCTTTTCAGTTGGTTTGTTATCTGACAGTTTGAGCATTCCAACACTTACTATTTCCTTCTCTGTTTAATGGAATTCTTAATTCGGCTTCATCTACTTTAGGAGATTAATGTGGCCCCCTTTAGTTTATTAAGAATAAAAGGGTTTACCTAAAGCTTTCTTGATCCGTTTGTGTAAAAATAATTGGTATGTCTCTACTTCTTGTATTGTAAATCTACAATACTAATATATTCTGTCTGACCAGACAAAACTTTAACAGGAATATTTGTTTAAGAACATTTACCTACGATAAGAATATTTGTATAAAAGTGAGATAGCACGATCACTTTTAATTTAATATATTTTTTTTGTGAAGCTGATGTAATAGAATCCATTAACCAGCCGGTTGGGAATTAAGGTAAGCCAAGCGAGTGTAAAACGATCATTAATTAATTCTGAATTGGTTTCGATTGTGGTTGTAAAAGAGAGCCAAGAGTTTTGCTTTCCACACCGCCTCGGAGGCTATAGCTACAAACTTCAAAAACGGTGTAAATTTCGACTTGTTAATTTTTCATTTGTTTTGTGCAAACGAAATATTTTTTTTCTGGTTAAATATTATATAAACGCTTTTTGGAGGAAAGGAGTTTTTTTTTAAATCAGCAAGATTGTTGATTGCAACAATTATTTGAAGTTTAATATTTTAAATAGCTATCTGCTTGATCAACAATAATTTCTTCATTAAGTTTTCTTATCTCGTGATTAGGGGTTATTTAAAAGAAACTTTTTCCGAAGTTTCTTATGCCTTTTATGCGCATGGGTTGACATGGTGCCTCGAGCCATAGTGTCACATGCTTCGGGTTTTATTTGGAAAAATGACATTTTTTTTGGGCAGTAGAAAGAAGTTGGCAGACACAGTAGGTTGCGACTGACTTGATCGAGATAGTCAGCTACTTGATGCTAAGGAACCAGTACAAGATGTTCGCAATATGTCTTAGACTATAAACTTTGGTGGTCCATTGGACTTAATCAAATATCTAAATATGGATGTCACAGTGGTCTATTGCGACCTCAGGGATTTCACCGTAATCTCGGGATTTCCTAATTGCTATTGGGCATGAAAAATAGTAGAATGAAGAGACTTTTTCCAGACTGTATTCATTTTCTAGCCAAGAAGTCCGATCAGGTAAGATGGCGGTTTAAATTTGCTTCTCATAATACCGAGTGCCGTTCGAATGGACCTTTGGAGGATATCTTCGGAGCATAACTTGGAACTAAGTTAGTTTATTTCTCTACTTTTGTTTTGGAATTAGTCCTTTTCATAACCGGATGGAAGTACCCTTTTGAGACTACGTTCGATATGACTCAAAGAATCTTTTTGGAGCCTAACTTTTTCCCCTCAGCCATTTTGTTAACCCTCAGTTTCTTCTTACCATGTGAAATCTTATCACTTAGAAAGAATCAAGTCTTCTGATCGTCCCTCAGAGCCTTTTAGAAGTATGTACTTTTCTAGCTATGGATGCTTCCTATGCAAGAGACAGTCCTGATTAGACTATATTGCCTTTTATTATTTGGACCTGATTTTTTGAATCTAATCTAAGCATTACTCCTTTCATTACTTAGCTGACTCCTTTCTAGCCCTTGTTTTCTTTCTTCATCAATTGTATTTAATTAATTTATTTGTGTTTTTGCTTTTTTTTTAGGAAGTCATTATGGTTCTCTACCTTGTTGCGTCCGTTTAGCCATTCTGTCTCCCTCAGTGTGCTTTTCCTTCCCTTTGTTTGTTCTTGACTGTGTAATGTGTTGCCATATCCCTAAAATTCGTGATCCTTTTTGGTTTTTTTGTGGAGTGACGAGGTAAGTTTTATCATTAATTGTACTTCAAACAAAAATCTTAAATTTTGTCACTTTTATTTTATTTTTAATGTTTTTTGTTTCTAACTTTTCACGTATTTTGTAAGACTACATAGCTTTTCTTTTGTCATTATCTTTTCCTCTTTTTTCTTTTTCGTTACCTCTTTTGATTGTCACTTCTCAATGGTTATACATTTCTCCTGGTTTTGAAGCCCAGCTCCAATTTCCTCGTACCTCGAATCCCATCTTAGTATCATCGATTGAAAGTCTTCTGGAACTTGGTCGCTACGTGTTGTCATCAGCAAGTTTTTTGACTTCATCCACCTGCATTTATGGTAATAGTGATTTCTACTTACAAAATATACTTATCATTTAACTCTTTTGATTTCTTTTTATCTCTATCTATAATTTTTTTTTCAGTTCCAAGCAATTGTTCGATTCGTCCCTTCTTAGAACAGTTCCCTGACTGCTTCATAGAAGTCGTTGTCTTGATCATTGAGCATTTCATCTGAGTGTTCTTAGACTCACAACCCCTTTACCTGTGACTCCTTCATTGGCAACTCTGCTGCTCACACTTCTTTTGGTTTATTGTAAAAAAAAAAGAAGAGAAAACAAGATTAGCTTGTTCAGTTTCTGTAACCATCTATCTTTACTAGTTGTTTTTGGGATAAATAAAAGCAATAAATTTGCTTGTAATTTGATGACTATTTTGTTTAAATCAATAAACCGAATTTTTTTTGGGCAATAACAAAGAGCAGAGACTTGGAGTGATTAAACTAGTTTTTTGGGGCTTAACTTGGGATTAAATTTCCTTTTTGCTTGTTACCATTCAAGACGGTTTTGTTTAATAAATTTAATTAAGGAGTGGGTTAGCTTCTGTTAAAGTTTTTTATCAATTCAAGACCCACTGGTTCCCTAGACAGTTCTCTTTTCTCAAGGAGTGTAGCTGTGCATGTCTCAAAAGGGGCACGCAACGGTGTATGTGTGTGTGTTTGACAAAGTAAATATCTTGTTTAGTAGCCCAGTGTTGTTCTCGAACAATTGTTCTCCAAAGTCAAGCAACTCAACATTTTACACAACATCGTAGTTAAAGTTTTAACATCCACTATGTCAACGTCACAGATGAAAATCATGATTTAGTTCACAACACCAATCACTGGTGTATGGGCAGTAAGAAATACGACAGGCATTCATTTTATGTACATATCACAATTAAGTTCGATTTAAAAATATAAACAAAAAAGGTATATTTAACTGGTAAGCAAAATTCTAGCTTCTATGGTCTGCATCTTCAGTACAAACTATTCTTAGGACAGCACTTTTTGCACAAACTCAGGATTCATACTTTCAAATATGGAGGCATCTGTTCAGACGTAGTGAAGGCTTGAAATGTAATACAGAAAAACCATCCCAAATTTAACTAACTCTTATACTCTAAACTCGTTACTAGAAATTCAAATCTGATGATGGTACCAGATGTATTTGTTCATTTAAGGGTTTCACTAGTGTAAAAGTTTCAAACCTAATCACTCAACCAAATACCAAACAAAAAAACAGATTCAGCAGACAGCACTTTCATAAACAAATCAAAGCACTTGTAATAATCACGTCTTCGTCCAAGTCATTATTTTTCAACTGTAAGGATAGAACTCAACATCCATAAATTATTTTTAAGGGTTAAGATACCATCATTAGACACACTGTGTAACATCTCACGTCAATTATAAAAAAAAATTATAATATAACTTTGTCGTGGTATAAGTACCTTTGGTTGCATTAATCACTTTGTCGTGTTTAATTTTGCATATGAAAAACGGTCGGAGATGTAATTTCGTGAATGTAAATACTTGCCGACATGTAAATCCGCGAATACAATTTCTTGTACTTGCGTATTTTCACGTACCCAAAAAATGTCGGAGATATAATTTCGTGAACGTAAATTTTTGCTAACATGTAAAACCGCGAATACAATTTCTAGGCAGCATCTAATTTTGTTCAGGCAAAAACGGGCAGAGATGTAATTTTGCGCATGCAAATTCTTGCTGACATGTAGATCTGTGAATACAATTTCCAAGCTCGGATTAAACCTGCGAATTCAATTATTCTCATCGACGTAATTTCAAGTTGTTAAATTTGTCTCGTGTCAGGATAAACCGATGTGATTTAAAAGTAAAATCTTATGTATTGTAAAAAAAGACTACATAAAACACAATGAGGCAACCAGTCACACACTGATTCAACGCAATACTGTTTCAGAACACTAACAAGAACATCAATCGACAATAACTTATCGTAAAAGGGTGAACAAGTACCACCTACCAAATAAGTACCTCCTATTTACCAACACATCGATTCTACACAGAAAGTAATAAACGCCACAATCAATTAACCACTGGCGTAATTATCAAAATTACCAATGGTGCTATCGAGTCAGGATTCAGATGGTTTCATGGCATAAAATAACGTGGGCAATGAACTGTTTCGAGGTTGACCAGCCTAAATGTACGTTGACCCTGCTATTCCTGCGAGCGGGTCTACCACAGGCTAGACCTACAGAACAGGTTTCCCTTGAATGATGGAAACACAGCAGACATTTAACGAGCTTTAAAAACTGATGTCCGCCTTAGTGTTTCCAAACATTCGAGGTAGAAAACTGTTCGTAAGTCTGCCTGTGACACGACCCCTGACCGACAACCCACCCGCAGAGATAGCTAGGGTCAATGTTCGTTTGAGCAGGTCAACCTCGAAACAGCGCATTGCCAACATTATTTTATGCCGTAAAACCATCTGAATCCTGACTCGGTAGCACCATCGGTAATTTTGATAATTACGCCAGTGGTTAATTGAGTGCGGTGTTTATTACCTTCTGTGTAGAATCAATGTGTTGGTAAATAGGAGGTACTTATTTGGTATGTGGTACTTGTTCACCCTTTTACGATAAGTTATTGTCGGTTGATGTTCTTGTTAGTGTTCCGAAACTGTATTGCGTCGAGTCAGTGTGTGACTGGTTGCCTCGTTGTGTTTTATGTAGGCCTAGAAATCGTATACGCGGTTTTACATGTTAGCAAGAATTTACATTCACGAAATTACATCTCCGACATTTTTTGGGTACGTGAAAATACGCGAAGACAAGAAATCGTATTTGCAGATTTACATGTCGGCAAGAATTTGCATTCACGAAATTACATCTCCAATATTTTTTGCTTTGACAAAATTAGGCAAGGCCTAGAAATCGTATACGTGGTTTTACATGTTAGCAAGAATTTACATTTACGAAATTACATGTCCGACCGTTTTTCATACGCGAAATTAAACATGACAAAGTGACTAATGCAACCAAAGTTACCTATACCGTGACAAAGTTATATTATAATGTTTTTTTATTAACGATGTGAGATGTTACACAGTGTGTCTAATGATGGTATCTTAACTCTTAGAAATAATTTATGGATGTTGAGTTCTATCCTTACAGTTGATAAATAATGACTTGGATGAAGACGTGATTATTATAAGTATTTTGATTTGTTTATGAAAGTGCCGTCAACTGAATTTGTTTGTTTGTTTGTTTGGAGTTTGGGTGAGTGATTGAGTTTGAAACTTTTACACTATTGAAACCCTTAAACGAACAAATACATGTGGTACCATCTTAAGATTTGAATTGCTGGTAACGAGTTTAGAGTATAAAAGTTAGATAAATTTGGGATGGTTTTTCTGTATTACATTTCAAACCTTCACTACGTCTGAACAGATGCCTCCATATTTGAAAGTATGAAGCCTGAGTTTGTGCAAAAAAGTGCATGAGATTGCTGTCCTAAGAATAGTTTTTACTGAAGATGCAGACCATAGAAGCTAGTATTTTGCTTACCAGTTAAATATACCTTTTTTGTTTATATTTATAAATCGAACTTAATTGTGATATGAACCATAAAATGAATGGCTGTCATATTTCTTACTGCCCATACACTAGTGATTGGCGTTGTTAACGAAATCATGATTTTCATCTGTGACGTTGACATAGTGGATGTTAAAACCTTAACTACGCTGTTGTATAAAATGTTGAGCCGCTTGACTTTGGAGAACATTTGTTCACGAATGACACTGGGCTACCTAACAAGATATTTACTTTGTCAAACACACACACACACACATTCACACACACACACACACACACACACACACACACACACACATACACTCACACACTCACACACATGCACACACACTTGACTACATCATATCGCGGACAGATTAGAGAGATTGTAGTTAAGTGAACACTACTGTCCCCTTGTGAATAGATTCACACTTGGTTGCAGAATTACAACCGTGCAACACCATAACAGTAATGTGTGACAGTGTTTGATAATTTAGGGAAATGCATGTAATGTTTTAAAACTTTAGATAACAAACCAATCAATCAACCAACCAATCAAACAACCAATCATTCAACCAACCAACCAACCAGTCGACCTACCGAGCGAAACATTAATTGTTTAGAACACTGTGAATTAATGCATGAAATTTTGGCTGAAAAATTCAATATATGTACGAATGCAGAATCAGTACAAATTCGGTTCATCAAAAATTAATATTAGTACGTGTCACTTGAATGATTGTAGTTCAAGCACCATTAATGAACTTGTGACTGAAGGTAAATTGGAAAATGAAAGTGTCAAACAAATTTAAAACTTTAGCGTTGGAATGACTGTTCAAGATAAGATTTATAATAATAATGCCGTTAAATTATGTACCCATGAAGAAGTGTTTGACTACTCAGTTGTCTGGAACAAACTGTTCTAAGAGGTAAAAAAAAAAAACCAACCCGTGAAACTCATTGGGAAACTTCAATGGAGTACAAAGCAATGCATTTCATGCAACTGCGCCTGAGAAACGCGTTGAATTTTTAGTGAGGCTAACACGTACGATAAGCATAACAACAGCCGACTTGGTGACATCTAACGCAGTCAATGTTGTACTTGAGTTATGAGGTAATCGTTGCGTACGCATATTTATCGATTAGGAAACACTTTAATTA
>JAHWFO010088437.1:0-12258 GCA_023313115.1 Rhysida immarginata | reverse complement strand
CTAGCTGCAGACAATGATAATCACGTGGAGATTTTTTAATTAACATTTATTAAAACAATATATACTCAACAATCACTGTCTGCAAAACAGTCAAAAAAACTTAAAGAATAGAAAAAATAGAATGATTAATTACAAATAAAATTATATCTATTTTTACATAAAAAATCTGAGTTTTTCCCGAACAATGTCTTAACAATTTTATAAAATAATGGCTATATTAATGAATTTTGGAAGACATTCGATTACCTAAGCAAGATGGGCCCAGTTTATCCTCAAACCTATTTTTTTGGATTTAGGCGTTAAGATCAATAGCAACTAATAAATCAACAGTGCTGAGAATTGGCGGTATCTTATCAACCAGGACGTGAAGCTGTTCTATGCTGATGAGAATTTCACTCTCCATGAAGATGTTATACCGGCAAAAAAATACTGGATTACTTAATGCCAACAACGTCTTTCATCAATACCTTCCCCGTGAATGCCATGCTGCTCCGTGTGATTTCTGGTTGTTAATCTAAGTTAAAAAAAAGAAAATAAGTACTCTCTGTGGACTTAAAAGGGTTGTGAAGGAGGAGCTGCAGACAATTCCTCAAACCATGATAAATAGGACTCTCAAGTTCTGTTCGATAAGATGCCGCCAAATCTACTATGCAAAGGGTAGATATATCGAAAAACATTGATGAAATTTAAACACTCTCTCTATGATATTTAATTTGAAACTTTATCCACTAAAAAATTACTTCTTATTCACCACGTGGCCGTACTGACGTATTCTACTTTAACTAGACTTTAAATTCTCGAATTTAAAATTACTTCTACGTCATAGTTAAATCTCCTTCTTGGAATGTTTTCAAAATTTTATAAAATTTAAGAATGAAAGCTGATTAGTCAGCACAAGATTTTATGACCTCATTTTTTGAAATTAATGATCAGATAGGCGAAGTTGATTTAAAACAACCGAATGAATTGTTGTTTATTGTCAAGTATCCCAGAGGAATATGAAGTTTTAGTAATACCAATGGAATCGAGATGAAATCCCAAATATGGACACGTTAAAAATAAAACTATTAGAAGAAGCAAGAAAAGAAGATAAACACAGATGAACAAAATGTATTGTTGACACAAAGACATAGAAAAATGTACAAAAAATATGCAATTCAGAAAAACAAGACAGAAAACAGAACATAAAATGGCTTAATGGAGAAAGAAAAAATATGTTGAAAAACAAAAAGCTAAAGTTGTATCATCTGAAATTGGTATTACAGCTCTGACACTACATATGAAATGTGCATGAAGTGAAATGGTGTTAAACAAAAAATAATGCCTTGAGCTCCGTTAAATAATGTTAAGAATTAACTGTGTATTAATGTTGACAACTATTGTGAATCAACTGTTAATACTCTTCGAAAGATCAAAGATAATGACTCTACTATTTAAAAGATGACAAATCAAATCGCATTGTGATTGTCGATAAAACTGACTACTGTATTCCTCTATCTGTCATAATTTAGGAGATAAGTTTCCAAAATTCATGAACACTTTCTTGCATAAACTTGAAATTGTCACTACCAAGTAGCCCCTCTCCTGCTTAGTAATTCATTAACCTACACTAATAGTTTTCGAGTTATACGCTCTATTACTAGACTTTTGTTCAACCCGTATAATTCAGACATAAAAGACCTGTCAAAATTATTCGTTTACTTTATTGATCGTAATAACATTTTCTTTATTAAACTTTATATTTGAATTTTCACTACATCTCAGTGCTTTTGTCAAGTATGTATTTATTCATTATAAAATGTGACAGTAACATTTTCTGCTATTTTTTTCCGATGTCATTCAACTTATTTTTCACTCGATTGCTCGCAATTGCAACTTTTCTTAAGTAACGTCAATGGACTAATTAATATGACATTAAATTAAATCAATATGGCAATATAGAAAAAAAAATACTGTGTTGTTGGATGTTGTTACTATCGAAAATGACATTCGATCGCTGACAACAGTGAAAGACACTATATTTCTTCAGTTACCATAGCCATCTTTGGAAGAGACATTTTATCCCCTCTCTTCCTGTCGCTTATAAAACACATAATTTCTCTCTATAAAATTTTTAGACGGCTCCCTGTCATTCTTGTACTTCTGCCACTTTAGACTTTCTCTTTCTCGAAGAAACGTTCCTATGTCGCCATTCATCATCATTACGCAGCTTCCAAAAGTAATTGACAGCAGAGAATCTGAAGACGACTGTTCGATGTGACGAAGCGAGGGACTCTTTGGCTATTGCTTTCCTTCGAAGTCTTCTTTGGGGAGAGAAATGGGAATAAGATGAGAGAAAATGTCTGTGGAAGAGAGTTGTGAGCACTCGGGGGCGGGGGGGGGGCGGTTGCAAATAAATTCGAAAGAGTTCAGCAGGTTCAGCAAGGAAAAGCAAAAAAAAATTAAAATGACGCACGGAGCAGTAAAATGAGTGAAAGTTCCATTCTTTCCATTTTTTTTAAGATCCCAAGAAAGGAAAAAATTTTTCGTTCATGAGCAGCATAATCAATTTACAATCGAAGTAATATTAACATGATAATGTTTTAAGGCTGGACATCATTCTACAGAAAACGTGATGCAAAAGACGATACCAAAAAGCGTTACGGAAACAGTTTTGCATTGTTGTTGCACGTTTAAGAATGGTTGGCGTCGGCTTAAAGTACACGCCGGAACTGAAAAGTCACCTGAAATCGTTATTACAGCGATTTTGTGAAATTTATTGAAACTATGGGAACAGATAGCTCCACTGTACTTTGCTGTCTTACCTAGCCGATTCGTGTAATTGGAACAAACGCTTACGTATTACAATAAACATACAGGAACATTATTCTTAAGTATAGAAAGAAAGGAATCTATATAAATAAATTAAGCACTTTAAAGCACAGAGAAATTCAACAAGCGTATAAATTATAAATAAGATGAAGAATTCAAAAAGCAACAAACGATCTAAATGTTTCAAAATACTCATAATAAATTATGAATTAAATTGTGAGTAATAAAAGTCAGGGTGATCCTCTGGCTGCAATCACGGCGGCCACTCTCCAGGGCATGCTTTCCACAAGAATACGCACGAACCCCACAAGAATCTTCCGCCAAATGTCCCGTACAGCCGTCCACAGTTCAGGTAGTGTTTTGGGGAGTGGGCTACTACCCCTCAACCGACGCTCGACTTCATCCCACAGATGTTCGATGGGATTCAGATCGGGGCTCTGGGCTGGCCACTACATGCGTTCAACATTATTATCGGCATACCATTGCGGGGTATTAGCTGCAACATGTGGCCTGGCATTGTCGTCTTGGTACAGGCATGGCTCTAGATCGTAGGTTTGCCAAAGGGTTGGGAGAACGGAATTGTCCAGGATGGTAGTGTAGTCCGTAGCCCTCATGGTGCCTTCCACCTTCACTACCGGGACTACACCATACCACGAAAAACAGCCCCCCACCATAATTCCTCCTCCGCCAAACTTCACTGTTGGGATGATACACTCAGGAAGGAGCCGTTCTCTAGGTAAACGCCACACCCAAACTCTGCCATCCGATCGAAACAATGTGAGGCGGGATTCATCGCTCCAGAGAACACGTTTCCAGTCCTCAACGGTCCAGTCTTTGCGTTCCCTGGCCCATTGCAGTCTGTTCATTTTGTTCGCCGGTGTGACTAGCGGCTTGTGGGCTGCTGTTCTGCCGTGATAGCCCAGCATGTGGGCCTCCTTTCGGAGGGTCTTGGTGGATACATGACATCCAGATGCCTGCTGGAATTCCCCGGCGATGGTGGTCATCGTCGAACGTGGTTCTTCCGTATCTCCCGCTGCAGCACCCGACGGTCCCTGTCGGTCAATGCGGGTGGACGACCAGGCCTTGGTGCATTCGTACAATGTCCATTGGTCCTGTACTTCTTCAGCACATACGCCACTGTTGATTTCGGGTGGTTCCGGCTGCTGGCAATCTCTCGTATGGATGCGCCTTGGAGCGACATTCCAACCAGGACACCTTTTTCGAACTCTGTCAGCTCCGCCTGTTGCGGCATGATGCTGCAGTTAGAGTCAATGGTGTTGTCTGATGACTATCTTTGCATTTCCATACAGTAATGACACGTGTGGTAGCGGAAAGGTCCATTTTTTTCCGGGTGGATAGGTGTCCAATTACTTTATTCCAATCAGTGTAGGCCTATATATAGCGCACTTTCCGTCTGTTTGTTTGTTTGTTACTCCATAACTTATGAACCGGGCAACGCCCGAGGCTAAAGTTTTGCGCAGAGGACCTCGAAGACTCGGGAAGTGTCTTAGGCTAGGTCCCGTCCACGACCGACCTCCCGTTGGCTTCATACGCTCTTCTAATCGATATTCAGATGGCAACAATATCGAAAAAGTAGGAGATATCTCACCAACAATATGCACGGACCAGTAAAGCAAGGCATAGTTTGTGCCAACAATCGGCAAGTTGTCTTTTTTTTTATCAACAATCGGCTGTTTATGTTTCTATGTTGCGTCAACAAGAGCTGATATTAAATGCTTGCTTTAAGGAGGCTTTAAGTTTTAACGGGATTAATAATAAAGGCACGTTCACAAAGACGCGGTACATGCGGAAGCAAGCAGCTGCGATGTGATGCGTCAATCCCTCTCCTGTTGACAAACACGCGGCAATTCAAGCTTTCCGCATGACGTTTCAAAATACTACCACTAGGGGCAGTGCATGCACAGAACAAGTACTTCCTGTTAAAAGTAAACAATCGGTCTCCATTACTGGCAAATTTTTATGATGAACGTGTTTATTGCTTTATTAGGTGTCGGAATATTTCTGTCAAATATTATTTCATCGGATGTAGATGAAGATATACTTCTATTAGCTTTATTTCAGTGTCAGAGCACTTCCCACTGCTTCCAATGCTTCCATTTTGGCGCTCTCAAGAAGATTACCGCTGATTGGTAAATAGAATTCACGTGACAACCTTGCCGCTCTCGCCGCATATACCGTATTCACCCTTTATACTTAGTAAACATAGCAGTGCTGCGTTCTGATTGGTCAACCTTTTAAGACTTCCGTTTTTTACCTCCCACTACTGCTTGCATTCCTGCATGGTGTAATTATTTCCTAACTCTCACTTCGACAGACTGATTTTTTTTTAACATTAGTTTATTCTGTTATTGTCATTTATTTTTTCATAATGACTAGTAACTATTTTAAAAATCTAGATTTACAAGCACAAGAACGATATCGTAATAAACTTTCAGTACTTGATAATAATCGCTTAATAACATTGCCAGATCCTTTGGATCAAGATTTCAGCGAGAGATTATTTAAAGACGATTGGAAGTTGTTTCCGAATGTTTCTTTTGGAGATATTTATGTTTATCTCGTTCATACACAATGTTTTTATACCAAAGAATCTTTTAGAAGTTACAAGTTAACATCTGGTTATAATATTTTCATTAGCGGAAAAGTTAAGAATATGTCTGTGTACAAAACATGTGCACCGCTGAACATAAATTTAGTCCTAGCTAGCGTCGAAGCCAGTCAAACGCTGAAGAAAATGCATCGCCCATGGATTGTTGCTAAATCGGAAGGAGAAATTCTGTCGGGCCACTGCACATGTATGGGTAAGTAAAATAAATTAAATTAATGAATTTAATAGTTACTAGATTTCGGAGAAAGGTCAATAAGTGCTATTGCTTCACGTTTCAAACTAGGCACGCTAACAAAAGTTTCAAACTGGAGATGTGCCTAAGTGCGATGAGGAAAAAAATCTAACTTGCATTGTGCAATAGTGTTATTCATCTTTTCTGATTATTACTTTAAATAATAAATTCGAAAGTAAAGCATTGTTTCTTATTAAGAGAAATTTTTTTATTTCGATTTAGACTAGGTGAAGCGTGTAGCCACATAGCTGCATTATTATTTGCAATTGAAGCAACATTAAGATGTAATGATACTCCTGTGACTTCAGAAGCATGTAAATGGAAGAAAGTTAAAACTGAGGTACTGTTGGTTTGTCCTCCCACCCCTTTGTAAGAACAATTTCATAAAATGTTAAAGAAAATAAAAATTTAACCCTTTCAGATTCCATTTGTTATAATGAAATTTCTTTTTCTCTTAAAATTGATTCCTAGTATGTACCAATGACAAAAATAATTTAAAATTCATTCACAAACGTTTTCAATTCAAGGAATATTTTAAAATAATTAAAAAATTATAATAGAAAGCCTAAAAATGATGCAAATGTTTTAAAAAATAATTCATAAAAAATAGATGTCAATTATATTAGGCTAGAAGGCTGAAAGGGTTAAATTTAGATATTAATTAGCCAAATCACGAATAGAGATATTAATTAGTCAAAAGCTGATATTACTCTCACATCTATTACATTTTAAAGGTTAGCCCAAGACGGATAGTTAATATAGACTTTATTAAGCCACATCCTCAAAAGAGAAAAGATCTAAAGAACAAAACAAAAAGGACAGCATTGATACCCAGATGCAACCCAGAAAATTATATTAAATGCAACAGAGGGAAAACTCCCTATACCCGCAAGGGAAACTTTTCTGAGATCACGTGACGAAAGTCAACCAATGAAATTTTCCTTAAAAACACTCCTGGCTTTGCGGCGCTACTGTCGGTTTAGTCATAATTACGTCATTCTAGTTGGCTCTGACAGCAAATGGATTGTTGGAGAGGCAAGTCATATATGACATCAGATAAATACGTTGCTTAACGTTTTTTTCATCAGAATTATTTTAATAATGTAATTCAAGTTAATTAAAGACCTTGAAAACTGGTGCAAGGTGGTTTATCACAGATGAAAAGAAATTATTATTGCATTACCACGATTTCCTATAGATAGTCTCTGATTAACACGAGCAACAGCGAGCTAATATAAACGTAAGTGCTTCACATGAGTGATCACGTGACAAATCAATAAGACAATTTTTCGTTTATCTAAAACATTTTTTATTCATGAATACAAATTTATGTGTTTAATATTATATAAGTATTAATACATATACTGTGTTGTTATTTTATTTATTAAGTACCGAAAGGTTCTTTATGCTTTGTCCTTGCCCGACCGTCCGACCGTTCGTAACTCGATTTTCTCGGAAAGTATGAAATATTTTAAAAATCTGTTTTCACCAATCGATAGATATGGGAAATGGCACGGACAAGTTCTAAGATGGTCGAAATTGGTCCAATGGCATGCGCGCTAATGGTAGTATTTTAATACCCCCTAGAAATTTTTCAATGCTAAGATATAGTAAATAATATATCAAACTATTCGTAACGACGATGCATTCATTGTTAAGTACTGTTTCGCTAAATGATAAATTTAGTTCGAAAATGGCCGAAATGGTTAACTGGCACGTGCTCTTAAGTAGCCATTATCTCTTAGAAATTTTAAAAGGCTGAAGTATGGCATGTCGTATATCAAAAAGCTTGTAACGACGCGTCATGAATGAACATAACGAATATTAATAAGTTGGAGATGGTCGAAACTGGTTCAGTTGTATGTGATCTAATGATACCATGAAGGCTTCTTTGGAAATTTTTAAAGTCAAAATATAACATGTAATAAATCAATCAATTCCTAGCAACTAGCCAAGATAAAATATCATGTGTATAATTATGCAGTGATGCAAAAATCGGTTCTCTGCATCAGTTAAAATGTGGTGTCGCCATTGTTGTCGCTCAATGCTCTTAGGCCTATTGATAATGATTATTCTCAGTAACTAATTGCTGTTAGGCCTAATGTTAAAAACTGCTAATTGTTGGCAGGCCTATCTTTATCAAAAGTTAATTGCTGTCTAGTGGAAATAGCTGTTAGGCCTAAAGTTATCACTTGGTGATTGTTATTAGGCCTACCATAATCAAATCTAGTTGCTACAAACAGCAAGTAGGTGTTAGGCCTAATGTTATCAAGAGCTAATTCCTATCATTAGCAAATTGCTGTTAGGCCTAATGTTATCAAAAGCAAAGTGTCATTAGGCCTAAAAATTAACTAATTGTTGTCAAGTGACCTTGTTCTGAGTGTACACAAACAAAAAGAGAGACACAGAGGAAGTGACATAGGCGCGACCTTTAACGCTTCCGGTTTAACCTAGCTTAGCCTGGTCTAGCCTTATTCTTTCCTAGCACTCTACATTTTCATCCATCAAACGTTTTTTCAGATCATTAAAATGTCTAATGAATATTTTACTCGTTTAGACGAATCCTCGAAGAAGCGTTATGTGCAAAAGTTAACTTTTAAAGGGATTTTATTACTGGATCTATTGGATGTAAATTTGCAAAACTTCGCAAATATTTTCAAAAACGACATATATAAATGGCCGACAGTAATTTTCGGCGATATTTACATATATTTAATTGAAAAGCATTGCTTTTACACTAAAGAAAAATTTAAAAATTTTAAGTGCTTGGATTCCGAAGTATTTTAAGTATTTTGATACGGGCAAAGTTTCGAGATATTAATATATAAAAACGACACTTTAAAAATATGTCTTCTCGTCGCCAAAATCGAATCCAGTCAGACGGTTTCAAAATTCCATTCACCGTGGGTTCTGACCCTCGTTTCTGGGGAAATGGAATGTGCAAATTGCACGTGCATGGCTGGATGAGTATTTTATGTAATATAAATTTAATAAAAATTTTTATGTTCTAAATTCATTATTATATTTTATAATCTGTTTAGACATTTCAATTGTAGGCTTGGAGAATGCTGCTTCCATGTCGCTGCCCTTTTGTTTACAGTGGAGGCTGCAATAAAAAATAATTTTCATCAACCAGCATCCACTTCTCAACCATGTAAATGGAATGCTACCAGCAAAAAGGTAAAAAATAATTTTAAAGGCACCTTTTTCTCTTTCTTTCTTTGAAATGACTTATTGAATTTGGCTTTTTCATATTCAACTTAAACTTTTCTCAGGTTGAAACAGTATCCACAAGCAGCATAAAGTTTTTTTCAAAACCATCCACAACAGGGATCCAATTGCTAATAACACAGCCTTCAGAGACTTCATTAGCTCTTTAAAGGTAAGCTACTTATCATAAGTGATTCAAATATTAAACCCAATTTCTTTATTATTAATAATAATAAATTGCTTGCATTTGAATACAGGTAGCAAACCCTTCTGCAAGCACACTGTGTCATCTGTCTGTCTCTGAAACAGCTACAGCATCTAAAACAGCTACAGCATCTGATGAAACAGCTACAGCATCTAAAACAGTGATTGAAATTGAAGGATCAGATCCAATTTCATCACTCAGCAGTAATGGAGCTCCATTCATTCATTTTTGTCGGCAACTATCATTTACCTTTAAATTTCCTTTGCCTGAAACTGCAATATCCTCCATAGAACACTTGTTTGAATTGCCGGAAAATGTGATTTAAAATATAGAACAAAATACCCATGAGTAAAGAGATTCTGATGCTTGGATAGCTGAAAGGAAAGGACGCCTCACTGCATCAAATTTAGCATGATAATTAATAGTGGAAAAAACATGACTTTATTATTTGAAATAATGGGCTATAAAAAGTCCTTCCGTAGTCATAGCACAACATGGGGTTGGAGTCTAGAAATTAAGGCAAAGACTGCATTTTTTGAACAAGAAAGAAAAAATCATCTTAATTTCCAAATCTTTGACTGCGGTTTGTTTAAAGACAGGTATGCATCATATCTCGCTGAGACACAAGATGCTCTTGCTGTGTGTGATTGCTGTGGGACATTTGTAGTGGAAATTAAATGCCCATTCAGTGTTAGGAATTCAAAATTAACAGATGTTAAATACAACAGGAGTGATTTTACCGCCAAAGCGGATAAAGGGAGCACATTTTCATGTTATAGATATATTTAATTAATCAACATTTCAAAACACTTAAGAGAAAATAAATAAATATGAAAACTAAATTGTAAATTACTATTTAAGTAAGCTAATGTATAGACAGAATTTAAACGAATAAACTTGAAGAACTGAAAGGTAAATGGAGAGGGAGTTATTCCTCAAACATTTAAAAAATAAAAGTTCTTTAATTTGTAAGAATTCCCACATAATGTTAAACAAAGTGAGCCTCAATTGCTGAAGCGTTGTGTGTAAGCATCTATTATTTTTTCATATTAAATTACTAAAGTGTTTCTACGTTATCGTCTACTATTGAAGCGATTAACTACTATTAATTAGCAATATGTATAACAGTAGTGAGTTTTAGATAACATTAACCCTAATGGCATTAAGCTCTTGATACAAATGACTATGGATAAAAATAGATCTAACAGCTCGTAATGAGTTGGTTGATATATTACACGCCATATCTTAGCATTGAAAGTTCTAACAATACTATATTGTACTATTAGGGCACATGCAACAAAACCAATTCCCACTATCATTATACTCGTTATATACACACATGGCACGTTCTTACGAATTGTTTGATATATTACATGCCAAATCTTAACATTGAAAGTTCCAATGGTACCACATGGCAACATTAGGGCACGCGCTACTAAACCAATAACCATTACCATTATTTACCCATTATATTCACTCATTACATGTTGTTACGCGCTGTTTGATATATTACATGCCATAGCATTGAAAGTTCTAATGGTACCACAGCAACTTTAGCGACCTCCTCGGGAGTAGTAGGGACCACAAAAAATGATGGCGAATTAAAAGAAACACTATAAGGGTAATCAAGAGTTGAGACCGATAAAGAAGAAGAGGAGGGAAGAAGGGTATTAAGAAAATTGGTTAGAGATGATGAGTCTATATTATCAGATTGTTGAAAAGAGAAGGTATAAGAAATGGACTTTTTTAAGAGATTATTGAGGGTTTTCCATTTAGACTTATTAGACGAAATCTCATGAAAAAGACGGTTGTAATATAATTTTTTAGCATTGTGTATCAAGTGACGAATTTTATTGGAAAGATTTTTGAATTTTCGTGTTAATTTTGGGCTAGGGTTACTGCGCAATTGGCGATAGAGAGAGTTTTTCCGTTTAGCAAGAGCTAACAAGTAAGGGGTGATCCAAGGTTTACGAATAGTGGAGTTTGAAGGGGGGGGGCTAAAGATCGACAGAGAAAAATAACGATCGTAGCCTAGACTTAGGTGTGCTAAAAAAGCATCGAATAATGAATTAGCATCAGTTGAGTTAGCAAGAATAGTGGTCCAATTTGTTAGGTTAAGGAATGACCGAAAAACTGCTATTCGAGAGGCTGAAACTTTCCTAATAAACTTAACAAAAGGGTGCACTGAATTAATTGAAATAGCGGTCTTAAAAACACAGAAAAGAGGAAAATGGTCGGAAATAGCAACATCGAGTGAGCAACTAAATATATTAGCATTAAAGTTTGTAACACAGTGATCGATGGCAGAGTAAGAGCGATAAGGGAGAGAAAAATGTGTAAAAGATAGAGTTGATGATATTAGACCAGATCGGGTTATCGAATCCATTATGGTATCTAAACTGGTAGAGGGTTTAGCGAAATCGATGTTAAAATCGCCAATTAGAATAATGGATTTGTTTTGAAATTGAAGATCCAAAAGCAGAGAGGCCAAATGAGAAGAAAAAGTCCGAAAATGACCAGAGGGGGGGCGATAAACCGTAACAATAAAATATTTGTCATTAATACAAATGGTTAAAATTTCCCAGTCATTAGTGATATTTGAATATTTAGAATATTTAGAATAATGTAAAACTTTAGCTATATAAATCGCAATTCCACCACCACGTTTATCGGAGCGGTGAATTGAGATAGAATTAAAATTATCAATTTCGGGTATATCAGCGTCACTGTATGACCAAGACTCTGTAAAAATAATAAGATTAGGAGGGATATCGATGTTAGACAGAGTTGAAAGAGCAGCAGAAAAATTGGCCTTGATACTGCGTATGTTGATATAGAATAAGATCAAGTGGAATTCATCCGAGGTGAGCGGACTAGAATTGAAAAAAGAATTAAGAGTATTCAAATCAATCGAGTACTTGTATGAAGACATTAATTAAAGATTACGGAAAAATAGAGAAAAGACAGGACTAAAAAAAAAATCGTACCTTGAATAAACCAAAATTAAAGTTAGTATACAACAGAAAAATAAAAAAAGTTAGAGAAATTAAATAATTAGAAGAGAGAGAGAAAGAAAAAGAAAGCAAATAGAAATAGACCAAAAAAGAGAATTTATATATATATGTAAGTAAAGCGAGAATAACGGAAGAACAGGAAGAGTAAAAAAGACTC
>JAHWFO010088434.1:0-10269 GCA_023313115.1 Rhysida immarginata | reverse complement strand
TTCTTTAAAGTTTCGTTTTATCGTACGTGCACTCTCGTACGTAGATTTTTTAACACTCTCGTATTTATTGTCATAAAAGAATAAATGCATTGAAATCTAATAAATCCCCATCAGATTATAATAATGGACAATAAAAATAAATAATTACGCTTAAAACAGAAAGTTTGAAAGCGTAACGAGTTTCTGTGGCAGTTACCTCTTATTTACTGACCGGGCTGTTATCTCGTTGCCCTTGGCGCTGTCAAAAAACTTCATGAGCGGGTGAATAGAGCGGGCGCGATCAGGGGTAAACGATCACGTGATTGAAAATGAGCGCTCGAGAATTTTTAGAAGCACCCAAAGACTAGCGGCTAATTCTCGAATTCCTCCCACCAATCAGAAGCGTCAAAAGGAAAAAAAGGTTTCAGTTTCAGATTTCCACTCCAATTTCAGAATAACGTCGAAGAGCCAACATGGTGAACTCGCTTCGCATCGTAGAGAAATGCTACATGTTCAGCGCTTTTATCTTCGCATCTAGCAGCTAATATGAGATAGGATGAATGATGCCGACAATCTGCAATTCAAGGAACTCCACATTTCTATTAAATATACTAGATCACATGCGTGATGCCTTTCGATGCCTCCACCCCCTTCCCTCACCCTCTTCAAGCATTTTTACTCATTCTGCTCTGCTCGCGTTTTTTAGTTTATTTCATGTAATTTTATCGCAGATTTTACAATTAGTGCTACAAACTTGGAAAAATTACATTATTACAAGTAATAAAACTGCTGTAATAATAATGGCTTCAAACAAAATATTAATAATAACTAAACATAATCAATGTTCATAATAATAATGAAGTATAAAGCCAGTATGTAACGAAAATATTAGCTATAAAGTCGTGTAAATTCATAAGAAAATCCAATAAAGTTAAAATTGCAAATATTGCACAAATTTTATAAAAGTTGAAATTTTATATAGCATTTGTAATAAAATATACTTAATTTATAGCCTGTGTTAGTTTTTATTTTAAACAAACGTCTAAATGAAACGCTAAGTAATTAAAAGTTCTGTTTATTATTTTAATAAGGATTGCACTTGAAATTCGTCGATTTTTGAGCAAGTTGAACTTTCCGTTATTTTAAAAAAGACATATTTATTTACCTAACTTTTCATATTTTGACCTGTCAGATTTAATAATTTTTGCATAATTAGTTGTTCCATAAATTCATATTATCCATAAAATTAGACAATTTAGGTAATGTTAGATATAATTATAATTAATATAAATGAAACCGTTGACTAGAACATTAATCTAATCATTTATAAACAATATCATTTTCTTATTTAGTTAAGTAAATGACTTTCATTTTATATTAATTTTAATGCAGATTAATTTAAATTTGTTGAAAAAATTTTAGGATGCTCTCATTTGAATTTAATTTTCAAAAACCGAGATTTTTAAGCAATTTTAAATATGACATTTGGCAGCAGTGAGCAGTCACACGTCGGTGACAATGTTTAAAAGAATAAATAAGTAGCTGGAAACTTTCGATTGATTCTGTACGTTGTTTTAAGGTGGCTTGTAGATTTAAAGAATATATTGATTTATTCATTTATATATTCATTGAAGAAGTTTGTTTAATTCAGTCACTTATAATTTTCTCACAGACAGCTTACCATTTCTGACTATAACCTGAATCTCATCATTATTCACCTGTCATCATGTTTTGGTTTACCTGAATTTAATTCTAAATTTATGTATTTCTTCTCCTGTAATAATAACTTTGTATTGAACATCTGTATAATTTTATATATGAAAATAAATAATTTTATATCACTTGTACAGGATATGCAAAAAGGATGATAAAAATTTTATCTATAATTGTAAGATAATTAGACTCGATTTTTTTTGTCACCTAACCGATAATGAATGAAATCTAAACTATAATTAGGAATTGTCTTTGATGATTTTTATCTTGGAAAAAAAACGCTTCTTTTCATTTACGTAGTGCAAGAAAACAATTGTTAACAAATCGAAAACAAATTTCTAATACACAAAAAAATTACACAAAAGTGCAAAGTTGAACTAAACAAGATAAAAATGAAATAGTAAAAATTAGACAAATCAAACTGAAAGAGAAATTCATTTTAGTAAAATTATTTTATTAAATTACGTAATCTTGTAAATTCGTCATTGAATGATTTTTTCCCTCTTTATTCTTGTTCTTGAAAGTTTCAATCAAAAAAAATCAAGCTAGCCACATTACGCTTTGGATAAGTATGGCAGAAACTGATTTATACTAGTAATATTAAATGGAAAAACTCATTTTCTCTAGCATTAGCAGTGGTTTACACTAGAGACGCAAGAGATTACATTTTTTAAACATCGATGTTATTGTTACGATGTATCTATGTTTTCCTTCCGATGTTATCGAAGATTTTATTCCGATGTTACTGAAATAACTTCACTGAAATTATTGAAACTATTTTGTTTTGTGTTGCAATTGAAACTATATTTCTTTAACGTTGTTTTTGCAATTGAATTTTCTACTGAAAATACTACTACAGAAAAAATTCGATGTTTTGATTCGATGTTGCATCCCTATATCCTTACAGTTTAAACATTTCACTCAGGTCATCAGAAAATACGCTTTGAATCGCTGCTCATCTTACATCGTGGCCTTCGAGATATTAGGCCTCTGCAAAAACCGACAAAAGAGGGCGCAACACGTACGTTGCTTCTGATTAGCCGGAGGAATTCGAGAATAAGCTGCTAGTACCCAAAGTCTCTTCCACGTTAAAAGCTGGTCCCATCATTGAGCACAAACTAGGGGGATTTTAACGTGCTGCCGTCTGATGACGTTTGTCAGCATATCGTCGAAACCGAAACCTTTTGCGATGCTGTTAAAAATAAGATTCGAGCGATCACTTTGAATAGGGTTTAAAAATCAACAGAGTTCATGAAAATTAATACATCCTTTCTAATAATTAAATTTTATTACATTCTCTAGGCTGATAATAGTTAAATAAGTTTTAATGCAGATTTGTATTAATAATCATGATAAAAAATTTGACAACCCAGGATATTCACGATATTTCCTAATTTCATTAGCTTCTTCTTTCCGAATTTAGTCATTGAAAGCATATTAATAAAAAATTTTTTATTTTCTTGCTTTTTATATCTATAATAATTGTATATAATTGGATAATTGAAATGTATATACTTTTCTGAAGCAATAGTAACAATTAAAATATAATAGCATTATTCTGCCGTTTCTTCTAATAAATAGTAAAAAAAATTCCAAAATGAAATGAGAGCAAAATCTTGTAAATATTCCAAGGAGCTTTACCTGTGACATAGAAGTAATATTAAATTCGAGAATTTAAGGTCGTACTAAAGTTATTAGTAACGGAAATTCATTTAATTCTTTCCAAATTTACGTCTATTTTATTGCTCAAATATTGAATGATTTAGTTGCTGACCCTCAACAAAACGATTTCACGTGTGCGTGCCCATGTCACAATGCTTAAAAGATGATCATGAAAGTAGCAGTTTATTCATTCCTGACGAATCAATTGTTCTATGACATGCCATTATTTTGGTTTTCTTTACGGTCACTGTTTTAGCGCGTGACTTCGAAAAAGTGGTCCACGAAAAAGCCTGAAAAGTTGATAGGGCCGACCTAAGACTTTGATGGTCATATTTCAAAAAACTTTATTTGAAACAGTTAATCCGTTTTCAAGTAATCGTGCAAACGGCGACCGGATAAACGTACAGTCCAAACGTGCATTTTTATAAGTAGTCTTTTGCTAAAGCTCATAAAAAATAGCGCTATTTATTCGCTCGAATTCTTGAGTAGATTTACCACTACCAACCGAACTATCACGGAAGATCACGGAACATTATATCAACGGACAAATGGACCATGACTGACCTACTCTGAAAAATAATAAAATACTGTCCTGAACTTTAACAAACATTTTATGCAGTAACTGATGTATTCCCAACAATATTCTAAATTTTTTATTATTTTTCCTGTTTACTTACCTAATTATACTTTATTCCATCTGGAATGCATATAAATAAATAAATAAATAAATAAATAAATAAATAATTTAAAAATCAGTTCGTTACACATCCTCTGGTCTGAAACTTTTTTCAATGCTTCAAATCGTCACATTCATTTCGCTCAGTATCATTTTGACACTCAAGGCAATTTGACTCCTTCCGTTCGTTTAGTCAAATCATTATATCCGTACGCCCCAGAATCGATTTGACTCAGTAGACTGGACAGATTCAGCAAATTACATTGAAATGGTCACGTTCATTTTGTCCCAGAATCGTTTCGCCACTGTGTCAAATTGACACATTCTGTTCGTCACATTCACTTCGTCACTTCACGTATTCAGTCAGCTACAAAAAGGTTTATGAATTATTAACATGTAGCCGTGATAACCGTAGTCCCTTGTTCGAATCCAGGTCGCGAAATTTTTCCTTTTTTTCATTAATATCTTTAGCTTATGTTTGGAGAATTAAATCCAGTTTTAATTATTACTTACGTTCCAATTTTGTTTAATTTTTTAATTAGGTTAAATAAACAAAATTGTACAATCTACTGAATCCCGGATAGCGTTGCGCTCCTTATTTTTGTTATAATAAATCTTATTGTGTGTGCGACATAAAAAGTACACTTCTTATAGCGATGACAGAAACTGAATCGCTCTATCCAGTAAAATCTTCTGTGTGAAAATTGATTTCCAGTGGTTTTATTTGCGTTATCGTCGTATAGCATCCAAGTTTCTCACCTTATGATTCGATCAGAAGTCCCGGTTTTTCAAAAAAAAAATTTTAATTTCGAACTTCAAAATCTAGAACGTTGCTAAGTCCTACCGAGAAAATTTTTATATATAAAACCCTAATACCCGGCATTGCTTGTGTTTTAATAAAAAAAAAAAGCTATAACTAAAAACTAAACAGTCAAAAATAATTAAAAAACGTGTCAAGAACAGGTTTTAATTAAAAATATTTATTCTGTCGAACAAAGCAAAAAACTTAAGTTAAACACAAAACATTACAAAACAAGGAATTAGTTAATGCAAAGCTTCCAAATAAATAATGTTCTTAGTGAAACCGTTTTGGTTAAAGTAGATCTAAGGATTATGTGGAATGTCAACACGTGAGCAACCAACATATAGCTGGCCATAAGAATCTTAAGAGATTGCCCTGAGACTTGTTGATTGACATAGCGAAACTGAGCTTAAGAGGAAATTGCAGTCTCTTGAACTGAAATGGCAAATCTGTGTCTGATGGGATCAGCGGGATTCTTGGAATGAACACAATTTCAGTTTTATATTTTCCTATGATGACCATAGTCAAGACCTCGATAACATGAGGCTTCATGCTTTTCATGACTAACCTTGTTTAATTGCACAATCGTGGAAGGTCCAAGTTTCTCAGCATTATGACTGAGCTCCTACATGGAGGATTAGGTTGTGCAATGGCATTCCAGGTGGCTGGACAAAGTTTAGAAACTCAGATGAAAACTCTACAGCTTCATCCTGAATCACAACAGTGTCAATAGATCGAAAAGAACTTGCTGTTTCAGATAATATTTTTAGCAGATCCAGTTTTATTTCTTCAACTTCATCATTTTGTGGAGCTAAAATCGCACGCTCACACAAACAGGTGGAACGAGTAGTTGTTGTTCATGCTAGAAAAGACTTTTGCCTTGAGCTCATCTATTGTGCCAACCATCTCTTCAAATGGCAGTTGGTGCATGTTGATCTGTTGGTAAAAAAAAATAAGGCAATCCTCTGCTGTGAGTGGCAAGCAGTTGCTGTCAAAAGTGCTCAGTTGTTAAATCTTCAAACAGACGGGCTCTCTTGGTGGTCTTCAGTTCCAGCTTCTGAACATGTTGCCAGAGAATGGAGGTCTTCAAAGAAGCATTCAGCTCATCAGCCTTTGTGCCTTTTGGAATGACGATTCCCGTCTGTTGAAAGTCTCCTGCAAGTACCACAGTCACTCCTCCCATGAGACTGTCACTGCCTTTGATGTCATTCAAAGTTTTGTCAACAACTTCCAGCGCCTTGCGATATGACATGGTGTACACATCCCAAACAATGAGCCGTGTTCATTGGAAAACCATGGCCTTGCCTGAATTTTTTGAAATGTTAATTATTGAAGAATCTGTTTTGGCCAAGTTCAAAGGAATCTTTAAAGCTGAATGTGCAGTCCTGCCTCCAATATGAAATGCTTCTGCAATGCCAGAAGATGCTACAGCAAGATATGTAGTGCTGCCTGATCTTTGCGAGAAAAAGTTGATCAGGAAGGTTTTTCCTGTGCCTCCAGGCACATCAAGAAAATAAAGTTCTCCAGTCTGTCTTCTAACAACATCAATTATCCTGTTGTAAGCAGTTCTTTGGTCATCGAGTAGCTTTCGTTCATTTTCTGCAACAAAAGCCTCCAATTCATCCATCTTATTTCTCTTTCTATGTATGTATCTTCAATCTATCTTCTTCTTTATTCCCCCTTTACGTGGTCAAAGAAATAAGAATTCCCTTAAAAAAGAGAGACATAATGTGGGACGGGGAGTATAAAAAGCGTGACCTTGACCTTGGATCAATTTGGACTGCTTAAAACTTTCCCAGGGTCAAGCTAAATTCCATGCAAAATTTCATCAAGATAGGACAGCCATTTTGGAATGCATAGCAAACAGACAGACAGACATACAGAGAAATTTTATATATATAGATTCGCTTCTAGTAACAGTATTGTAGCGTGACTTCGCAAAGGATTATGGGTTAAACCATCGTTGATTACAAACAGATTACAAACCAGTATTGCTATTTTATCATTTTATTTCATGTGCTTGTCCTTTATAGGACATTATTAATAAAAATTAAACAATGCACAAAACAATGAAAATGAGTTTTAAACTGGACATACCCCTGCTAAATTGACAACACTGATGTCAAACTTGATGGCGGAGAGCGTTAAGGCTCAGGTCTTTTGGCTTTCGTGATGACCAGGTTAGGTTAGTGTCTTTTCTGGCGCAGATGTTTTCTCACTCTTTAGCAATTTTCATTTGCCAGAGTATAGGGTTATTGGCCAATTCACTTCAAATTAACTATGCTTTTTCAGTGCTTCATAAGTTTGGAGGAGACCTCATCCTGCAGAGGATATGCAAATACTAAGGAGTCAGTCACAGGCATACTACTGAAGTCTTGTGCGAAATACTTTCTTTATATTGTCCTGCATTAGTTTATCGCTTTATTTGTTTTGAAGAAAGATGCATGTGGACGCAGCACATGGTCGCGGAAAAGATGTCACCGAGTTTCAGAAGGAGCAAATTATCGGCTTATTCCAAGCAGAGAAAACAAGCAAAGAGATTGCGACAATTACTGGGATTGAGTAAAAAGTGTTCAACAATTAGTAAAGCCTTGGAAGGAAAGATCTGAATCATCAACCCCGAGTAGCAACTGTGATCGGAAAAAGATTCTGACTAATCGTAACTGGAGATCATTAAGTCGCATGATGAAGGAGAAACCGAATAAATTGTACATTAAATCTGACAGGAAAGTTTAAAAAGGAAATCAAAAGCTTATCCATCCGCACAATGCGACGAAACTTTAAGGACTGTAACTAAGCAACTGCTCTGCCACAAGATATCCGATTTTTAGTAAAAACAATAGGAGAAGATGATTACTGTTCGCCCGGGAGGACAAAAATTGGAAAATGGAGCAGAAGAAAAAAGTCATCAGGTTTGATGAATCCAGGTTCACCCTATCCTAAAAGGGTTGGTCGAAAAGCTGTAACTTTTTTATTTGGTGACCGATTTTCAAAATTCTTTTTATATCTGATACTTACATTTGTCCTCAATATAATGCACTATTTTCCATTAGACAGAGTCCTGATCCCTTTCCAGGCAATGCGCCAACGCATGAATAATCGGATGAACCCTTCGGAGAGGAATTCCGGGGTTGTTGTCGACACGAGGATTGAATGGCATCTTTGAATGGCGTCATCATGAGAACGCAACTCCTGTTCCTTAAGGTGCTCTTTCTTCTTAGGGAACTGGTGAAAGTCACAAGGTGAAATTTCTTCCATCTTTGAACTGTACACGCTGCAACGCTTCTGGGTGTGGGATCGTATTCGGGCGAGCGTTATCGAGCTATAGAAGAGGGTCCAAAGCGGACATTCAATCATGGTGTCGACAAAAACCCCGAATTTTTCTCCGACGGGTTCATCCGACTAGCTACGCGTTGGCGCAATGCGTGGAAAGGAATGGGGACTATGTTGAAAAGTGAATGATGCATTACACAGAGGACAAATATAAGTATCAGATACAAAAAGAATTTTGAAAATCGGTTAAAAAATAAAAAAATTACAACCATGGAGGCATTACTTTTCGACCCACCCTCATAGATGAAAAGCGCATCAGGATAAGAAAAGAACCGCACTATCCAAGTCTGTGGAGACTGTGATGACCTGGATTTGCTTCTGTTGCCCTGGTCTGTATTCTGCAATGATATGCAGCCGAATGTCTGAATCTGCTGGATGACCAGGTCATTCCATTCTTGGACGAGTTTCTTTTTTCTGATCGAACTGGAGTGTTCCAGGAAGATAACGCCAGGATACACCAAACTTGAATTCAAATTGATGGTGGTTTATCCCTCTAAACTTGACTTAAAAACTCATGATTCGAGAAAATACAGTACATTGAAATTAAAGAAAATCCTTCTTTACATGTGTCCCTATGTATATAATTTTGTGCAGCTAACTACTCTGAAACGGCAAAATGTAGAACCGAAGGAAACTAATACACTGTTAGAGGGAACCTTAAACTGTGCCTTGACATGGTTTTTGTGAAAATGGGTTAAGTCTTTTATGACATAATTTTGTTAAAAAAATAAAGAAATGTTGTAGCATTTATTTCAGCGAATAAAAGTTAATAGAGTCACTATAGGTAGAGACTCCTTTCATTGAGACGAATAATACAATCTTCAATAATTCGTTGGTTAGTCCCCTCAAAAGTATCCGCATCGTCATCAGTCCTTCAACATTTGTCATAGATGTGTACAAGGCAGGGTAATCATTCATTTTAAAATTATGCCAGGTGAGTTAAAAGTCTGTTACCCCCTTCCTATCTTGGGTACCAATGTAGTTACGCAAATTCCAATACAAGGAATGATTAGGAATTGGAGGGTACTCTATCTGATGGAGCACCTTTCATCATCTCAAATATATGCAAATTAAGGCACATCTAAATTCTATCTCGAAAACCGTAAGAGATACAAGAGATACACAAAATATTCCAATTGCACATTTGTTCAACAGCAAATTCCAAACAAAACAAAATAAAGTTCACCAAAATCCGATGAGTTGATCACTCACAATCCTCATTGCAAGCTCATTGGACGACTTTAATGTGGCATACAGAACATGTCGAGTTGACTACGAGACAAAATGATTCTAGGACAAAGTGAATGATGTGACGGGAAGTGATTCTGAAACAAACTGAATGATATGACGAAATGATCTGATAACGTTTTTGTTTCGAGTTTGTTTGTTTTATAAAATGCTAAAAATTTCCTCCTCAGTTTTCCCATCGAAGAGGGTAGACCCAGTGACGTGATGTTATTTTAACTGAAGAAACAAAACAAAACGCGAACTTCTACCACGGAAATTGCCGAGAAATTTCGACAGTTTTCGGTCGATAAGTCGCTCGCCGAGCCTCGCCGATAAGAATTTCTCCTTAAGGGTTTTAAGGATTTCTTCAGTTGAATGCGAGCTGAGGAGCGTAACAATTTTCCTCCCCTCGGAAAGAATGGGATAGTCTGAACATAGACGAAACAAAGCCAGCCAAATTATAAACAACACGATTCGTTCGTTCGTTATAATCTTCGGTCGCATGCAAGCAGAGAAGCGGGAAACTTACAATTTTTGATTTGCGTGGTCAAATTCCAAACTCGATTCTCTAATTTTGTTATAAATCACTTTGTCATTCAGTCAGCTGAACGGATCCAATTTTTCACATTTATTTCATTGCAATAACGATGAAAAATCATCTTGAATGAATTTGCCTTATTCTTGTGGGGGGTTTTTGTTTTTTTTTTTGTGCGCTGAATCATCTGCTTTTAGATTATTTCCTTCACGTCAGGTTTCCGAGTTACGCAAATAGGGACTGACATGTAAAAAGTAATTGGCGTGAAGAGAAGCGGCTGCAATGTTAAAGTATCCATATTTTTGGGCCACAAGGAAATTTATCAGGCCCCAAACTGTGAAT
>JAHWFO010088408.1:0-12556 GCA_023313115.1 Rhysida immarginata | reverse complement strand
TACTTCCCATCGAGTCTCCCCTTCTGTCCCTGCGGTTGGAGACATGCGTTTGTTAGACACAGCAGACGCACAGATGGAGGAGGTTGCAAGTACTGATGAAGATCCGAGTATGTACATCGGTCCTCAATTGACTATCGACAATGAGCCCCCGTCTTCACTTCCTCCGGGAAGTTCATCTCAACCTCCGAACACATCTTCGACCCCGTCATCACCACCTGCAACTACTTCTACTGCCCCACCAGCAGTGTCAACTGAACCTCTTCTGAATGCTGACCATAGGGATAACAGGCACAGATCTAAACGTCGATCATCAAAATCATCTCGGCGAAATCGGAAAAAGTCAGATTCGTCCTCTGTTGAAGCGACCAAAGACACCGGTGAAACTGTGCGGGATCGATCACCTAATGCCAGGACTGCATCTCCTGAAGATCAGAAGTCTTCGCAGGGGCAAGATCTGTCCTCTTCTAATAAGTCGTCTGTATGAGGATAATATCGTTGAACGTTAGATCCTTAGGCTCTCGTTTCAAGCAGTCAGTTCTTTCCACATTTATCGCTCTGCATTCGCCAGATATTTTGCTCCTGCAGGAGGTTAAATTGGCACCTTCGCAAGCACTGTATAATCTGGATAGCTTGCGCAACCTTTGGCCAAAGAGCCAATGGTTTATAAACTCTAATTCACCTTTTGGGCAAGGGGTCGCTATTGCCATCTTCGACCCCAAAATTCAGGTTTTAAATAAATCACAAGATCTTGAATGCAGAGTGATAGCATTGGATCTAATAACATCTGGTTTTAAGTTCCGACTGCTCAATGTATATGTCCCTTGCCGTCCAATTAAGAAACATAATTTCTTTAAGGATTTCGATTCCTTTTTGCTTGCGTCTCTTCCGTTAGTCCTTGCCGGAGACTTTAACTGTCACCCAGATCATAATAACATCTTTTCCTCTGGGCCAGTGTTTTCTCTTTGTCAGCAGAACGCATTGTTTGATTTATGGCCATCCACCCACAAGGAGTCTGGTTTTACTTTCCATCAGGGTGTCAGCATTTCTTATCGTTTAGATCTATTTTTAATTGACAATGCGTTTGCTGGTTCCCCAGGTTCTATGACCATAATTCCTTGCAGTTTTTCTGATCATAGCGCCATTGTTTGGAATTGGCATCTTCCTTCGATGGCAGGAACTGCTGCGTCTCCATCTTGTCAGTGGTTTCTGAATGTTTCTCTTTTGGATAACGAGAGCCATATGGAATCTTTCGTTCAATTTGTGGAACGTCATCTCCACAATTTGCCTCCGACCCTAGATTCGTGGCTGTTTTTGAAAAAAAGGATTCGAAAATTTATTAGAAGGATTGGAATAAATGAAGCCAGGATTCGTAAGCGTCGTCTCCTCATGCTCGAGGAAATCTTAAGGTTTCTTTGAAACTCTACTCCTAAAGAAGAGTTCGCCGCTGACATACGCCAGGTTAAAAGCGAAATAAATGTATTGCTGGTGCGGAAAGCTGCAGGTGCAGCCCTTAGGGCCAAACTTAAGTGGGCTTCTGATATTCGGCATATGTCATCGGCGGTTTTTGCTGAAGAGCGTCGTTGTGCGGCTGTGAGATCTTGCCGCCGTTTGGTCGTGGAAACTGGGACGGTGGAGTCTGACGCGGACATCTTGTCAGCTTTCCACGCCCACTTTTCCTCGTTTTTTGATGATCCTGTCTCTCCTTCAGAAGTCACGAGATCTTGGGTGGAGGCACTGCCTCCGTTTGCTGACGACGTGGATACAACCATTACTCGTCCGTTTGTTGAAGACGAAGTTGTGTTCTTCCTGTCTGCCGGGGGCCGTCTTCAGTCTAGTCCAGGCGTGGACGGCTTTCCGTATGCGTTCTATGTTAAGACATGGAAGGTGTTGGGGCCTTTTCTTGTCCGGATGTTTAATTCTATCCTTTCTGACCCTTCCTCCATTACTTCCGAGTTTACGGTGGGCAGGATTATTTTTCTGCCTAAGATTCCATCTCCCGAGCAGGTTTCTCAGTGGAGGCCTATTACTCTGTTGAACACAGATTATAAGGTTTTCACTGGGGTCCTGCAACGTAGGTTAAAACTTTTTGCCCCCGAGTTTTTCGATCCTGGACAGTCCTGCTCAGTGCCATCGCGCAGGATGTCTGATAACCTTCTTATGATCCGTTGTGTAATGGAGGAAGTGCGCTTGCGTCGTCAATCGCTTGCGATTCTTAGTCTGGATCAAGAAAAGGCCTTTGACAAGGTGAACCATGCCTTTCTGTTGGAGATCTTTCATCATCTTCGTCTTCAAAACTTTGCTTTGGTTATAGCCTCACTTTATGCAACAGCTACATCCTTTGTTTCGATAAATGGTTTATGTTCGCCTTCTTTCGATCTCTTGAAAGGCGTTAGGCAGGGGTGTCCTTTGTCCCCCCTGCTTTATATTTTTTATCTTGAACCGCTGTTGCATCTTTTAAATCGTCACCCTCAAGTGAGAGGATATTCATGGCCAGCTGCGTCGATAAACATCGCTACGCTTGCGTATGCCGATGATATTGTTCTCTTTGCCTCAGATCCTAATACCCTGGATGTTTACAAAAAGTGCTTTGATTCTTTCAGTGACTCCACTGGAAGCTCTATAAACTTTGGGAAATCTAAAGGGATTGTTTCAGGGTATTGGGCTGATGATCATCTCCGTCGATTTCCGATCTCTTGGGGTTATCAAATAGTCGTCTTGGGTTATACCTTTTCATTTACTTTGTCTATGGATTTCGTACATTGGAAACCGGTAGTTGAAAAATGTGTGTCTCGCCTAAATAAGGCTTTTCGTTTCCGAACATCTATGTTGGTGAAAGTTAATTATGTGAAAACGTATATCATTCCATTGTTGACGGCTAAATGCTTGTTCTCCCTTCCATCTTGGCGAGAGCAAACAATGCTTCGTCGGAAAATGGTCGATTGCGTGTGGGGCGTGAATTTCAGCAATAGTAACAGTCACCCGTTGCGTGCTGATTTTCTGTTTGCCCCGTTTGAGAGAGGTGGGTTAGGGCTCCCGATGATTCGCCAACGTCTTGTGGCGGCCAGAATGGCGGCTCTGATTCGAGTGTTCCTAATTCCTCCTCCTATTTGGGCGAATTTTGTTTTTATTCACCTTCGGCTGTTTTTTAAAGCCAACGGTTTCCCAATTTCATCATCCTTGCCAATAGTCGTATTGGGTCAGGAACCAAAATTTTATCGGAATATTCGAATGGAATTCGAGTCTTTTATTTCTTTTCTTCGTGCTGTTAGTTTTGATTCTGTGGGACTCTTAAAAGAGTCCTGGTTTTTTGGAAATTCAGGTTTGAATTTGACTACGGATGTGGTCCGTTTATATCCTAATTATCCCTGGGCATCGCTCTGCAAAGTGTTAAAACTGGTAACCTTTGAGAATGACGTTTTCAATTTTCAGTGGAGGTTGTTGCACCAAGGGTTCCGTTCTTTACTGTGCCTTCGGGCATGGAGAGTTGTTAATTCAGATGCATGTCCTAGTTGCGGTTTAGTTGAGACCATTCCGCATATATTTTTCGAGTGCCCACTTGCCCAAACCATCTGGGCGCGGCTCAAGCAACACTACGGGCTGAAGAATCTTACTTATCAGTCAGTGCGGTGCTTGCTTGATGAGTCATCCGGCGAGGCTTTTAAAGTGGACCTAGCTGTTCCAGTATTGTTTATAAACAAGCAGTTGTGGTCGGCAAGGGTTGCTAGATGTTTTGGATCTCCGTACCCGCTGTCTGTTGTTTGGGAAAGGGCGGCTTATCATCTCCGGTCCTTCCTCTTGATGGAGTGGAACAGGTTAGGTCGGCTAAGGCTCCGTCGCCTTTTTACATCTTCCAGGCGGCTTTGTACGGTCGATAAAAACAATCAAGCCTTCTATTTTTCGTTTCCATTGTCTTTGTGATTGTTTTGCCGGTTTGGAGTGGGTTAATTTTGGGGCGTTTAAACAGTTGGCTCAGCCCTTATAGGCTGCCTGATCACTTTGCTGTCTCATGTGCGCCGGACACCTGTAACTGAGATCTTATGAGGTGTTCGCTGAGGCAAAACCATCTGCCTTAGCTTCAATACAGAGAAGAAGGAGCCGTTAAGCAATATATGCGTGCCTTTAGCGTCTCGTAGTATTGACAGGGCCCTAGTCGTGCTACCGCGCTCGGTAGGCCGCGTTGCTGCTTTTGGTAGTGAATTTTCAGACTCTTACGTTCCATTTTATATTGTGTGAATGTGTATGGATTCTGTGACTTTATTAGGATAATTTGCTAGTTAATTAATGTTATGTTTATTATTTTTCCTTCTACTAGCAACCTTCCACGATAGCCTTTGGGAAAAGGTGGCGTACTGTGTTATCCCCGCTGGCGCACCCGAAACAGGAAAGCTGGACGTTCAGCCTCAGCCTAGCCCAGCCCTGCTTTACGTCGAGGCCCAAGAAACGGAGCCAGCCTTGGATTAAGGCATAAGGAAGGAGTTTATTTCGGATCCAACGATTTGAAGCCTCACGGATCAGGATCCACATTAGCATCTTAACTCGGACGTTTATGAAATAGATTCTTCAGCTAAAGAAGAATTTTTGTATAAATTGGACAAAATTATTAATAGAGCCTTATAGGCGGATTTATAACATTGAATAAGCCAGTGGCTAAATTCATCAAACCTGTAAAATCATTATTTCGTTATGCCCGACATCCGTTGGACGTAACTCATTTTCAATGATTAAAATTGATTGTTGTTTCTATCAATTGTGTGTCTCCCGCCTTCCCCTCCTGTACACTAAAGTTTTATCACTCTGCTAGCTTATAGTTGTGACACGCTGGCCAGCGGCTTAACTGCAACAGTAAAAGGAATGAACAGCTTAAAAGCCACAAGTCTATCTGTAGAGCTACAGACGTATAGATAGACTTAGTTTTGTAACAGCATTTCAATTGGGTCGGTCACAAAAATATACAAAACCAAAGCCAATCCTACATTCGTTTAGTTTAAACAACTAAATATAAAATGCCAAAGCTTACACTAAAACGCACGGCTTTCAAAAGATTCACTTACACAAACAATCTAATTAATGCTTTTACAACTTAGGAATTTCAATACAATTCATATGCAAAAGCACGCAGCCTAATGCGACACATTCACAAAAATTCTAACTTCGAGCATAAATGAATGAGTTCATCAAATCATAGAAGTCACAAACAGGATAAAATCTATAGTCCGGGTAAAGTCAATAATTTACAAGTTTAACACCCACAGAGAATTAAAGCTAACTTATGAAACCTTTGAAAGGCGCAACAGCTTTAATATTGCCCAGACACAAAAGTAACAGTTCCAGGTTCTCTAGTCACAACAGAGTAAATTAAACGTCCGTGAAGCCTAAAATCCTCAAACTATATTAGGACAATATCACAGGTAACGTTTGTAATGGAACACAATAAGATAAACTCTATGGGAAACGGGTAATTGCCTAAACAGCTTAATTACTCATTTTCTTAATGCGGCGCACATCAAAATTAGCTACACCTAATTATGGTGAAGCCAAATTCATTGACCAGGTACGCCCGCATTCCACAAGGCCATAATCCACACACTTTTGTGTTCCTGTGCAGTTCCCGGCGACTTAGTTCTTTAAAGGCTTTTCTTATTAATACAGCCTTAGAGCTCACAGTAAATAACGCACTTACTGTTGCGAAGCAACGGTCGGCCACTGAAGCTCTCGGAGCACGGGGAAGAAATGCAAACGCTGTCGACAGACACCTTTCACTCCGTCGCCTCTCACGCTTTGCGTCGGCGTAAACCTCCGCCTGCTTGGCTACTCCGTACGACGTGGCGTTTTCCAACGAAGCTGTTGTCGGCTCCGTAGTCGTCTTCGTGGACGTGGCAGCTTGAGGATTCGCTTTCCTGCTCAGTCCAGCTTCTTCGCACGACGTGGCGTTATCCAACGGAGCAATTGTCGGCTCCGTAGACGTCTTCGTCGTGGCAGCTTGAGCTTTTTCCTCCGCCCGCTTAGCTTCTCCGCACGACGTGGCGTGGTCCAACGAAGCTAATGCTGGCTCCGAAGTCGTCTCCGTCGTGGGGGCATGAGCTCTTTCCCACTCCCTGGACCTGCCAAAAGCATGGCATTTTCTCTGCCTTCCAGCCGCCTTCGTCGGGAGCTTCTTTTTCTTTAGACCTCTCGCGGTCGTCGCCAAACTCTCTCTGTCGATTTCTCTCGTCTCTTTGCTCGAGCCCGCACTCGCCAGACTTCCTCCTCTGTGATTGGCTCTTGCGTGAAGATGCTCCAATCGACGCTGATGACGTCGCCTCCGCTTTCGCCCGGAATTGTAGACTATTCTCGATCGAAAACGAGCATCCTTGTCATCGGAATTATTAATCGAATTAAAATTCCGTGACAGACGCCCTTGGAAAAGCATTCAGTGGAGGCGGCAGTGTTTGCGTCTCTTATTCTTCATTGGCTACCAGCGTAGTTACCTAGAGCGGAGCTGTTCTTCTCGATTCCAGGAAGGTCGTTGACATCAACCTGTCTACAAAGATAAGGGCACTTCGACAAGGAATATATCCGATGCTAGCAGTATTTATTTTTATTTATCCGCAGCAGCCACAGGAGTATTTGTTTCAGCGGAACTATCTCTCAGGTGTTACGCCCTACGCTTTCCGTTGGAACTATCGTGGCGATAATTCAACTAAGTTGTGGAGCTTTGTGGATTTTCATTTATTTTCGACCCAGCAGTTGTGTGTGTGGACGTTGCAGCGAATGTCAGACTGTTAGACTCTAAACTAATCGTCTTCCACTGTGCGAAAGCAAGGTGACTTTCGTTATTACCGTGTTTTAGTTTATGCTATTCGATTTTAATTTGCCTTGAATAAAAATCTTATTATTACCATACGTTCCCGCTTTTCTTGTCCTTAACTCTGCACAATCCACGTGACACACATCAATTGACTTAGTAGTTTCTACGTAGTTTTGATACAATGATCAGTTCCCTGGTCTGATTGCTTGCTAAGATTCTTTAGTTTTGTCTAACCACTAATACCAAATAGTGATCTACCCAGGAAGTCATGATGCTTGGACGTCTGGCAGTTTTCGCAACCTGCTAGATACGTTTCTACTGGCGATATTTGCCGCTGTTGACATGTCCAGTGCGAGAGATACTTTCATTTCTAATTTTTTTGCCTCTAGATATTTGGACAATATGGGCGTGATTGTAGTGGACCAAATCAATTCGTGTCGCATAATTGCAGTGACCTGAGAGCTTTCTTAATGTTTTTAATTAATCTGCGAGAAAGGGTTTTAATGTACTCATTGTCAAAAAACGTTGCATCCAGAAGGAATAGTCAGATTGAAGAGATATTTTAAAGGAAGTTAATACACATGAACAACAAAAGATTAAACAATTAACGTAGGTATGACAAAATTGATTGGTCAAATACCAAAATCATTACGACTCTCAATAGGATTTTGGGGTACCATTTTCTAATGCATTCTGCCAGACGTCGTGGCATGGTGTCACACAAATTCTTAACTTAGTTTTGCCTCAGATCATACAATACAGATTGAGCTATGAGTTTTAGCTTTTGCAGATCTTCCGCCATCAGTGGAGTCTTTACAGAACGACCCATAGCATCTCAAGTTCTGAACTTTAACAATCAAACGAAAGTGAAAATTGTTTGGCATAATCCAACAATGAATAAAAGAGCTTATACGAAAAACATGATGGGTCTTGAATCAGAAGTTCCTTATCCGGCACTTGAATTGTTTTATTTGAAGTAAATTCGGTATTATCAGAAATATTCGTAATAATGCCAGAGTCACTCTTTGAATAGCTTAGTGCACTTAACTGACAGAAGCTGAAATAGTCCTGGCCTCTTCGTGCTTTCCTTTCGGTATGGCGGTCCTTATTTCGTCTGGCGGTGCTTTCGAATATCTTCGTCCGGTCCGCTCGATACGGGCGTTGCTCCCTCTTCACGGGGCTGCTTTCTGGCTGCCGTCGAAATCACGGCATAGGTAGGCGTCATCGGGGAACCTCGGTTTCTCGTGTCCGTTAAGTACACGTAGAATTGCGGGCAACCTCACGTCGACGGGGCTTCCATGTTCCAGGCGGTGGGCATATCTTCGAGGAATCAAAGTTAGAGTCAATTTCGGAACTAACTAAATTCTTACTTGCCCTTGCCTTCAGATCTCCTCCTCGCCTTCCAAGTCTGGTCATCCGTGAAAGTTGAAGCCCAGCATCGTCCGGCTGTCCTTGCTGACTCTGATAGTGCTGGCGGTCACACACTGTCTGATTCAATCGCTTCCCTCGTCGTCTTTTATTCGGTCTTGGAGGATTCTGTGCCGAGTTTGCGCACTTCATCTCCAATCCCGTTGCTCCGATATTCTTGCTCTCGATGGACCAGGTCGATTGCGGTCGGGAGTGTTTCTTCTCGTAACTTCTCGTTTCTCTTTTGTCAAATCTTCTAACTTAAGTTTTCTTTCGTTTTTCTTCCTCCAGGGTTTTGACATTAGTACAGTTAAAGATTTGGGATCTTAAGTCATAGGGTAAACTATTCCATAATTTATATGTAATAAAAGGAAATTTACAAACTTTAAAATGGGTTATTTTTGGAAATACAAAAAGAAATCTTGGCTCAGATCACGTCACACCTAGCTTTCTGAGCTCGCCCAATTCGCTCGGACTTTTGCGAATGAGTGTCTGAGAGAGTGACGTTGGTTTAAAATAAGGGTGTGTCAAAAAAGTCCGACCGGTCGCGACCGGTCAAAGCCCGTCGCAAAGTTCGTTTTGGAGCCACCAGTGACTCGAAATTTCGACTACGTCCGATGCAGGCATACATAACTGGCTTTATTCATTTTAAATTTTCGCCCGATTCGGATGACCCTCGATTCATAAAGTAACGACCGGTCGCGATGAGCGTTTTCATATCGCGACCGGAATCCAACGCCGGTGAGTAGAATCAAAATGGCGGACGAAAGTAAAAAATCCAAGTTTTCGAGTGCCCGATACGTAATAAATATATTTGGGGGAAATGAGATGGTGAAATATGATGAGGAACCTTGCCGCGACGACATTTTGCAGCAGAATGGACACAACCGCGCTGTTCATACATAAACGAACAAACGGAAGCAACCGGCCGCCGATCATACCACGTAACCTGTTGGCGACCGGTCGGACTTTAGACACATCCTAAACGTGCACGATTTTTTGCTTCATCGGGATTCTAAAAAAGAACCGATACGAGGTGAAGGAGACATCGTATTTTTATTTCAAAATAGCTGGTTTTCAATAACACAAAATTTATTTTAATTGCTGTTTTTAGCTGCAGCAACAATCATGGAACCTGCAAGGTAAGGTCGTAAATCTTCAGATGCGTGGAAAGTCTAGAAAAACATTTCTTTTTTTAAAAGCGTTTATTAAACTTGCAATGTTAGTTTGTTTAGGTTAAATCTTGTAATAAATATTAAACCAACTTCCCGATAAGCTAGGTAGCTGAAATTTGACACACATACACAGGATCGATGACAATTTATGATAAATAAAAAAAATTCAAATTGGTTCAGTGTTCTAATGGTACTAATTCAATTGTCACAAAAATTGTCCAAAAAATTGTACGAATTGTCCAATTGCCACAACAAATTTATTCGTTATGGCGAGAGTTAAATGTATCTGTTGTTTATTGTTGCAAAATTAGGCTTTATTTAGCTCACTAAATAAAACATTATAAAAGATTGGTTTGAAAAAACCCTTCCTCTTCTCTAGTTCCTTTTGAACTATAATGTCAATTTGAAGTTTCCAAGCACACGACACTCGCCCAGCATGACGTACATATGCCAGCAATCCAGCAAAAAAGAAACACGGCCCTGGACTCATTGCAACAGTCACACAAACCAAGGCCATTCCAATTTCGTGAATCAACCTCCGTTGTTTGCACTATTTTTACTATATGTCACCTCATCTTCGGGGAGAAATAAAGAAGTTGAATGAGGTGACAGTAGAAGAGAAGAAGTCTCCTCAGTTGGTGTCGTCATTGGAAGGAGCCAATGAGGAGACAACGGACGAAGTAGAGAGAAGCGAGCAAGATAATGTAAAGAAAAGGCCGGTCCCTGTGCAAGAGAATGGAAGAGGTCGGAAGGAGAGATGTCAACTCGCTTGCCCATTGGTGGAAAAGAGGAGAAATGAAATTAAGAAAAATAAAGATTTCTTTAGAAACGGGGAGAGGAAATCGGGAACGAAAGAGAGAGGACCGATTGGGGAACGCTCTCGAGAACTTAAAGGAAAATGGCCGTGGAAACCGAAACAGCACGACTCGATAACAAATACGAAATATGTTAAGAGGCTGCCGCCAGCGAGGGAGTCCACGAAGAAGGATAGACGCTTCGAGTGGAAGAAACGATACGACTGGAGAGGAGAGGGAAAGACTGTCGCCGACGGGAGGAAACCTCACGACCGCGGACGAGCAGTACGGAACAAAGCCCGACTCCAGCAACAAAGTTAGAGTAACGTTTCTGTATTTAATTCGCCAGCGAGTAGTGCTATTGGCGTGGCTAAAGTTGCTAAGAACTTTAGGAGATACGAGACAAGGACATTTAAATTAAGAGGAGGAATCATCGCGGGTAACGAGCCACTGGATAATGCAAAGGTTCCCTCAGTGGTGCAGGTCAACGACCTTACGAATAATTTGGATGATAAAGGGACATATGGACAAAACCGTTTAGAGAACTATAGTGAACCTGTGAGCAACGTAGTTGTCAGGAAAGATTCTCTAAGCGACCTCATTGTATCCAGTGCCCAGTGCTCAGCTATTCCTTGCCAAGTAGACGGGACCAGATTTTAGCAGCCAAGTAATTAATTCAATTGCTAATGAAAGTTGATATGGACTAAATCAAGGCCTGCTCACTTAGACAAAATGGCGGCAATAGAAGGTTGGCAGATGATATAGCTGTGATGGTTGTTTTTTAAATGCTGAGCAAACAGAATGTAAAAATGCACAATATGATTTTTTATTCACAATATTCATCACATTAGAATATTATAATAATGTATTTTAGATTTATTAAGCTAAACTGAGATTTTGAAAAAGAATTATTTTGTATTGCTATAATTTAAATAATTAGACGATTGAAATATTTTAATGTGAAGACTATTGTGATTAAAAAATTATATATTGTGCATTTTCACATTCTGTTTGCTCAGCATTTAAAAAAAAATCCATCTCAGCTATACCATCTGCCAGCCTTCTATTCCCGCCATTTTGTCTGAGTGAGCAGGCCTTGTTTATAGGAGGCCTTGACTAAACGCGTTAGAGAACTCTACAGAAACTTTTAACCGTGTAGTGGTCGGAAAAGATTCTCTCAGCGACTTCATTGCATCCAGTATCTATAGCGCAGCTATTTCTCGCCAAGTAAACGGGCCCAGCCAAGCAGCCAATTTGTCGGAGTTTAAATCTTAGCTTTCAAGAAAAAACGAAGAGAAGCTTTCCATTGAGGAACGCTTAAACGACATATCAACGTCCAGTGCTACAGAGATAGGGAATGCTTTCTAACTAGACGGCCCCAGCCAGCCCGGCCAAGCAGTGAATTTGCAAGCAATACATTCTTCTGTGACATTCCATGTCAGTTGGTCCGTTGCGCCCGGAAGGGGGCATTAGTTTAAGTGTGTAGTATTCTTTTTTTTGGATGGTTTTATTGTGCGTGGCTGTTGTTGGTAGGTTATGCGTGGTTTATATACGTAGTGGAGGTTTGTGTGTTGTCCTGTGGTGTTGGTGTATGGTTTCGGAGGGTGGTTGTTGAGTTTTAAGCGTTGAGAGTGTAAAAGGGCACGTGTACATCTGTGTGTGTGAGGGGGTACGCTTGTTGATCGGTATTTTGATTGTGTTGGTGGGAGTATGGTTGGAGATGACTTTTGTTCTCGTTATGTTCTTAGGTTTATGTAAGAGGAGTAATATTTCGTTCCAGTCAATATTTTTGAGTGTCATTGAAGTGAGGTGTTTTTTTTTAGTTGGCTGTGGATGGTGCTGTTTTTGAGTGAGAGTGCGCGTTGGTGTTGTTTGCGGTTTTTCTTACTTGATTTTGTTGTTTTTGGTGCAGTGTGCAGTTTTACTTTTCGTTATAGTAAGTCATTAGTTTGCTTTTATGAAATTGTTTACTTTTGAATTCTAGTTTAATATCTTGTTGCGTGTCCGTTGACGCTTTGAAGAAAGCGTCAGCGTGCATGCATTGTTTCGGCTGTCATTGTTTTCTTTTTTTTTAGAAAGCAAGCGACGACAGCATTATAGTTTATTGTTATGATGTGGTTCTTTTCTCTTGAGGAGGAAGGAGGTCTAGACAATAAGTCTGAGCAATAGGCGGGATAGGCCTGTTGTGGATCCCATGTGGATGGGTAATTATATTTCTGGTAGTGGGATTCTTGGTTTTTAGCGCTGGATGCACTAGAAGACATTCCATGTATTGTTTCAGAAATTGTTAAGCAAGGACTGAACTTATTTACTGGAAGATATTGATTGCTTGGCAATGGAATTTGAGGCTTATAGGGCCTGAAGTAGTCCCTAAGTTTGGAGCCCTGGAACGT
>JAHWFO010088393.1:0-34263 GCA_023313115.1 Rhysida immarginata | reverse complement strand
TAAAACGACCTTGTTTCTACGCCTGATAACAGTTGATGTGGCAACTTGGACAAATAACCGGTTGAAAGCCTTTAATAAGAGAATTCCACAAAGTCCACAAAGGGAAGAATCTGCTTGATGTTGTCTTGACTCTGCTGAGCCTGCGGCTCAATTGACGAAAACGTGTTATTTGCAGCCATGTGGGAAATGACCGGACCCTTTTACAAATTCTGTTTTTTTTAATGAATGGTTATTTTTATGACTGTTGAAAGTATTTCTTCTCCACCCGGTGATTTTAAGTAGCAGAAACATGATAAAATGAACACTTGTTTTAATATTAAAAAAGAAACTGTTTGAACTAATCGATTTCTATTGAAAAATGTAGTCATTTTCTGCATAATAATAAAGGTTTACTCCTGCTACAAGAAAAATAGATTTAATGATAGATAATTATAATATTCAATGTAAGAAATAAAAAATTCGCCAAAGAAAAGCCATTAGAAAAACTATCTTCTTTTTAGGCATTTAATTCAATCCAAATTAGTGGAAGTCGCAACTCAAAAATTAATCGATCTTTTACTGACGGTATATAGGAGGATTGAACATTAGGGTTTTGTTAAAGCAAAATTTTTAAGATTGGTATTTTTTTTTTTATTTCAATAACATGAAACTGAGGGAAAATTTTTTTCTTTGCTCAAAATTTTATTGTTACTTTGATGCAATCTCGAAATATATGCATCAATATACAGGCTGACCTCGGACATTCGCGCTTCGTGATTCGGGAATTCACAGATCCACGAAAATTTCATTGGAATTGAACTTATTTGCATCCCTGCAGAAATGTTTGTGCTTAATTTTTCCCTTAATTTATAATTTTCATGCTTTTAATTGTAAAATTGGTAAGAAAATTTTAGCTAATGCCGTGTTCTATGAATTAATAAAGGTAACATTACTATACAGTACTGTACTGTAAAATGCTACCTTGACAAATATCCGTTAAGCTATAGTGTACTCTATTTTTACATCAAAGATTTGTTGTTTTCTTTTAAGGATAAAGTATTAAGCTAACTTTTAAATGAAATTAAAGTGTTTGGGAACATGACTAGGTCATATTTAGGGGTTCAGCTCTAAGAACTATATTAGTATTTATAGTGAATTTACCAAACAAACAGTAAATCCTCCTCATTGGTGACGGGTTTTGGAATCTAACCTCGTAACTATCCAAGGTCTGACTTTATTAATATTGTCAAAAATAATTTTAAAAAATGCAATAGTCTTAAAACAACCCTGTGTAGCTCAATCCTAAAGCATGATAAAATAATATAAGCTAGATGCTCGTGGTCCCTGGTTCGAATCCAGGTTGCAGATTTTTCCTTTCATTTTTCAAATTAATTTAATTATTTTAAAGTGAAATCAGGCCTTAATAATTTTTTTTTTCATTTTCAATTTTAAAATAAAGCTTATTGTTTTGTTTTCAGTAATTTGATTAATATAAACATTTCAGTTAAAATTGTTGCGTTTCATTGCAGGGATTTACCGTATATATGTAATTAACAAGTCAAAATGTTAACGTAAAGATCTATATGCATGATGAAGCAGAAATGAGTCCAGTTGATAATATCGAAAGCCGCCGTCTAAATGGCAGGAGAGGCACACAGAATTTGTCCTTGATCTTTACTCAGGTAATATCAAGCTTGAAAGAATGTACAGCAGAAGCAACGCCTCCAATTTGAAGTTCAAGCAATAATTTAGCGCAAAAAATTTCATCAGCAGGTTTTGATATACATGTACTACTAATCGCCATAAAAATAGAAAATTTTTCAAACGCGCACTCTCATGGAAATGGACGTTCAAGAAATAGTTAATTTTTGATAAGTTTTGTATTTGCATGTATACGTTGCTATTTAAAAGAAATCTGTGTTTAAAACTTTCATTCCTACGATTATCTGGAAAAATGATTAAAATATTCACTGGATATTACTATAATAAACAAAATAATAATTTAACACTATTTCAAATAAATGAAACTTTGTAAGTCCATTAATACTTCGTGGGCTCACCGTTTGCTTGGATCAATGCTTTAATACGTCGGGGCATGGTATTGTTCATTACTTATTTGTTTCCAGATTCTTTTTAAGACAATTTTTAATTCTTGAGTAATAGCTGGTTTTGTCTGCCGTACACCTTTTTTCATACTCTTCCACAAGTTTTCTATGACATTCAAGTCCGGAGAATTTGCAGGCCAGGGGAGAGTCTGGATGTCATGATCTTCGAACAACTTCATGAGTGATAAGAAGGTAAATCGTGTTGGAACAGTATATCATCGTTGAACAATATTTCGGAAGAGTGTATCATAAAGCCTTCCAACAATTCACAATACGTAGTTGACTTCAATGTCCCGTTTATAAACACCAACTCTCCAGCTCCAGCAGCTGCCTCCCAAACCTCCCCCCCTACACACACATCATCATCACACTATTCACTTCTATGCCAAACTCTTGGCCGTTTGTCGCCAAAATCTACACAACAAGGTGATTCGTCACTTAAAAGTACCTTACAGAATTTTTCAAAAATTCCACTAACAAGGGAACCCTACATAGCCTAACCGCTTTAACAATAGAGACCTTGTATGGTTATATATGCTGAAATTTTTTCGTTTTCGCGGTTTATTTTGAAAGAAACTCAATTTCGCACTCTCTTATTTTGCAAGCATCTATAGTAGCTTCAGATGAGTAACATATTTCAATTTGGTGGAAATCTGTGACATACATGTTCGAGGGATTCCCTTGTAAGTCGGACCTTTTCCCATAATGGTTTGGTCGTCGATCCCCTCGACATCCCCCCCCCCCCCCCCCGTGACTACGGCCCTGTTATGAAGTTCTCGAAGTGCAGTTCTTGAAGATTCCATTGTTCCAGATTGTGACCATTCGCATTGAGCTCATTCACAGTTTTGAAACGATGAATTTTGGTAATGTTGCGCAGTTGCTTGTCTTGCCAAGAAGTCGATTTACGTTTTCTGTCATATTTGTTTCTCTTGTTGTCAGTAGGAAACCTATTCCTCTTCTCTTTCAACACTTTGGACACAGTAGACTGTGCACAGCCGATTTGCTTGGTGATGTCCGCTTTGTTTTTTTTACCGCTTGTGTGCAATGCGATAATTGTAGTTTGAATATCTCTTGGAATATCCTGTTTTCGCCCCATTTTGTTAGAAGACTGACAAATTATTGGAAAAGAGTTTGGAAAAAAGGAGTCACTTTATGCAAATTACTAACGCTTTGATTTGACAGCACTTTAGATTATTCTATTTTTTATTGGGGGACAGCGAATATTCTGTTTTTTTTTGCCAGAGAATAGCGGATATTCTATTTTTCTGTCGCAGGGATGAAAGTTTTAAACACAGAATTCGTCTAAGCAGAAACATATACATCAGAGCTTGCTTTAGGAAGAATAATTATTGAGTCCCAGGGACTCCATGTATTTCAATTATTGAGTCCTCTCTTATTTATTTAGCGTCCTCTATAAAAAAATAAACAAAACAAAAAATATATTTATGAAATGAATTTATTGTTGGTATATTTTATTTACAGAAAAGTTTATGCAAAGTTACATAAAGTTAATTTGTACAAGAACTCATTTTGAAAGCCAATTAACTTAAAATTCACACCTATCATAGGGAATTTTACAATCTAATTTGGCCAGACAAGAAGTCCACGAAATACATTTAGCGTCTTCCGGGACACTTAAAAATTTCAAAATGGCATCCATCTGATAAATATTAACGTAATTTAAGCTGTATTTAGTGTTAACGACAACCCTGAGAGTGCGCCATTTCTTGAACGCCCATTTTCCATGAGAGTGTGCGTTTAAAAAATATTCTATTTTTATGGAGAGTACAGTAGTTGTATTCAAAAACGTCATATTAGATCTTTATCGTCCAGAATTTTGGCAGAATTTGAGAGTGGTGATGGTGGCATTTAAGCAGTTGATTGGCATTTCGTAAAACATGTTTTGTACAAATTCTTTCATTTTGACGAATTTCAAGCATAAGAGAATAAAAATCAGGGTAATCTTTAAATTCCGTAGAATTTTCCGTAAACAGCACATGACCAATTTAGAAGCAGAAGATTATAATGAAACATAATAGGAACTACCAAGGCTTTCAAGTAAAGTTATAGGTCAGGTAGGAGGGAATACTATTGTATCTGGAGGGCACCGCAGTGCCCTCGCCAAGTCGAGCAAGCACAGCCGTAACATCCTTTTCAGGAAGCAACTCGGCGTATTTTTAACCCTACATATCTTTGTGCCAGAGTTGCATAGAATCCTGAAACTTTTTATATATAGAGTACATTGTAAATGAAACTGAACTTTCAAATATTACGTTTCTATCTTTTCTAGTTCATAAGATACAAGAACTCAAAATTTCTTTATTTAGACACTGACTCACTGACCGATCATCAAAAATCTTAGGTACTTCCCGCAGTCCTAAAAACTTGAAATTTGGCATAAAGATAGTGTTTAGGGTACAATGAAAGGACAAATTAAAAAAAATCAAAATATAAAAGTGTTAATGGTTAAAGGTCACTGCCAAACATCAATTAACCTGCAACGGAATGGCTATTATGCAATTGGTGATGAATTGCTTTCAAGCGTGGAGCAATTGATGTCGATATTGTTTGGCCATTTGTTAAGAGAGAGAAACAATAGCAACTGTGAGATATGAATTTCGTTGGAAACGTTTGTTAATCTCAAGGCTTTTTCTATACAGGTTAGAAAATCCCATGTTAAGAGCTTTGGACATTTTTTCTCTGGCCGACAGAGCGGCGCTGCGAACACTGTAGTGGAGCTTTATGTATATACAGAGCTTTAATTAGTGGGGAGAAATTCTATCGTTCACTATGGATTAGTATAGGTTTTCTGCTTGCCGACTGAAATTTTTCTCAAGTATTTTAAAATTTTTGTTTCCAACAATCCGCGAAAAATGAAAACTTACAACTAGAGAACTAGAATAATCTATATAGTAATTTAAATGTCGATTTGTTGGATAACGGTATAATTAAATCCGTTTATATAAATTATTATCAGTTTATTGTCATCGGCTTCGGTGGCTCAATGGTTGCCTGATCGCCTCCGATGCCCGAGGGCGCAGGTTCGATCCCTGCCGAGGACGACGAATTTATTTTAGGGGGAACTCCTGAGATCACGCACTTCCTTTGGATTGATCAATTTATTGTGACATTTCTCCAGAATATCACAAAACGATTTTAAAGATGATTAAATAAACTTCATATAATTTAAGCAATGATTGGGAGAACTTACTACATACCTACCCTATCAAAAGTCATGGGACAACCTTGATTTGTATGAAAATGGGATATTCCTTTGCAATTTCACTGTTGGCATTCTTCCCATCACTACATAACAGAGAGTATGCTATTATGAGATGATGCTTGCGTGAATGCTGTAAGAATGTCTCAAAGAAAAGAGCTTTCAGACTTGCAAAGAGGTACAATTGTTGGGTGCCATCTCGCAGGCAAAACTATTAGAGAGACGTAATCCCTCCTAAACATCCCGAAATCGACCGTTCACAACGTCATCCGGGCATGGAAAGAGAAAGGCACCACGAGTGTTCCGCCTGGGCCTGGAAGACCCAAGATCATGCCGGCCAGAGCAGGGCCATCTTGATCAACTACAGGCCTTAATGCTTGCTTCACTTCCGCTTTCTGACGTCAGGTCTCGGGGCTTATTCTAGATTCAGACATGCTAGTTTGACTTGTCTTACGTACAGCACACCGTGAAGTTTTAAACATAAAATATCGTTTAAGAAATGTCAATATACTGTACATCCAGCAATTCATCAAAGACTTGAAGGTAAGATGCTTTACTTTAAATTTTAAAGATATCTTTAAGACTTTTTTCCATGTATTTTGTTAACGATACAAAATTATTGCTCCATGTGCTTCTCATTTCTCACCTTTGTGTTAGTGTGCAACAAATCAATTTGATAATTATTATCAATTTTAATTTTATTATTATGTTCCGTTGGAAAGAATGAAAATTTCATTATGAATTAATTCTTCCAAGACTAAGATAACGAAAATATAAATGTCTACAGCTCATTTTACATATACGTAATTAGGCTTATGTATTGTAATGTGTAAGTGTAATAGATATTGCCATAGACAGGGTCTCTTTTAAAATTATGGTCTCTTTAGCATACACCACTTTATTCATTATGAATAAGAAATGGGCCTAGATTAAAATATCTTCTTAGCAAATTCGGAATTGCTTGTTATGTGTTAGTTAAGATGCTTAGCAGCATTTTGTTGTTAATTAAATAAAGCAGTCTCTGTCTAAAGGAAGATAAATTCATAAATTTATCAATCATTTAATCAATTAATATTTAATTATTTTAAATTAAATTTTTAAACAGGTATTTTCTAATTAGTAAGAAGAAATTAAATTTTTAAAGTTTTTAATTGGGAAATGCTTTGGAGTATAATTTTTCAACTGCTGTATGATATATTCACATTAACTGTTTGCATTTTTATTTCTCTTACATTAATAAATTACTTCATTCATTACTTCATTCATAAAATGATTTCAGTTATAATTACATAATTTTCTTATGATAGATTAAGAAGATTGTATAACTGTTTTAATATCTTATCCTAATCTGGAATTTATTTTACAGATATGCCAAGAAAGTGTTGCGTACCTGGGTGTCGGTCAAATTATGATACTGAGAAGGAGTATATTAATGTCTTTGGCTTTCCAAAAGATGAAAAACGTCGCCAGAAGTGGATTAAAGCTATTCATCGAGATAACTTTGTGCCTGGAAGCAATGCTGTTGTTTGTATTAAACACTTTGATGATAGATTTATCAACCGGGAAGATCGTGTGACAAGAAATGATGGATCCGTTCTTGTTGTTCCTCGTCAAAATCCAAGTTTAACAAAAGATGCCTTCCCAACTCAATTTCCAAATTTGCCATCTTACATAAGTTGTGAACTTCCTCCAAAAACACGTTGACCTGATGAAAGACGTGCTGAAATTATGTTGCGGGATGAAGAGTCTTTTGCAGAATGGCAAGCTTCTGATATACTATCTTTTGGCACATTGAAATCAAGTGGCAAACATCGAGTTAATGATGAATGGATTATTACATCTCGTATTCATCTCAATACAGAGTCTATATTCTTTTTGAAGATTAATTTTACTGATTGTCCTCATGTTATTACATCAATTGAAATTATGCAAGATTTATCAGTGCATTTATATCATAATGGTGTAAGTGTTCCAACTAGAAATGTTAAATGGATACTTGGAAATGATTTGAAATGTGATTTGTGGTCTAAATTTGATTCTTTAACCAGTCATATGAATCATTATGAAATAAAGAAGACTGATAACATGAAGTTTGTGTCAAATCTAATCAGCGAATGCCTTGAAAATGAAGAAAATCAAACTATTGTAACCAAGCTTAATTTTCTTAAAGATCAACTCAAAATAGTTTTTGCTGCTACACCTAGATATTCTCCAGAAACTATAACATTATCTTGTCAATTTTTTTTTAATAACCCATCTGCTTATAACCTTATCCGATCATTGTCTATCTTAACTTTGCCCCATCCTATATATCTAAAAAAGTTAACTATGGACTTAGGAAATTTTAATTCTGGCATTTGTAGTTCACATGTCAAATATCTAGAAGAAAAAGTAAAACTCTCAGAGGAAACGGAAAAATTGGTTAGTCTATTAATAGATGAAATTTATGTGCAACCTGTTGTGAATTTTCAAGCTGGACGTATAATTGGTCTTTCAAAAAATATGGAAAATACCGAAGCCTCAACAGTTCAGACATTCATGGTGTCATCTATATTCTCGAAATATAAAGATGTGGTAGCATTGTTTCCTGTGAAAAATGCTAATGCTGGAACGTTATCTGACATAACAATAAGTGTTTTACGGAAGTTGAAAACAGTAGGTTTCAGTGTTGTATGCATCATCACTGATAATAATCGAATAAACAGAGTGATGTTTGAAAAGTTTAGCGGCGGAAGCTTAAAATCAAAAATTCAAAATCCTGTTTCACCAAATGAATATTTGTTTTTATTGTTTGATTCCGTTCATCTATTGAAATGTATTAGGAATAACTGGTTAAACCAAACAGACAACAAGCAAAGTTTTATATTTCCAAAATTTTGTGACTCTGAGGTTTATGATGAAGCTTTTAGTGGACTTCCAAATATTTGTAAAGCTACAGTTCAGAGCTTAAAAATTTTACATGCTGAAGAGGTTAACAGTACTTGCAAGCTTGCGCCAAAATTATCAAGAAAAGTTTTGAGTCCTACAAGATTAGAACGCCAAAGTGTCATTCTTGCTGTAAATTTTTTTGATGAAAAAAATATCGCAGGTTTAAAGTTAAAACAGAATTTAGATAATAACTTTGACACGACACATTTCCTTGACTTGATTCTTAAATGGCGGAAGATTATGAATGTTAAGCACCCCTGGAAAGGAAAATGTCTACGGGATCACTTTCACGATCCTGTCAGATTTGATGACTGGAAGATAAAATATCTGAGAAAAATAGATAAGTGGCTAGAAGACTGGAACAACCTGTCGCCACCTGTTATATCACAAGGCTCAAAGAATAATCGACAAGGAAATTTGTCGCAGAAACACAAGTTGCTCTTCAGCATACAATTAGAACTCTTTGTGAACTTGGTGAACATTTGTTAAATGATAAAAAAGCGCATTATATCTTATTTGGTAAATTCCAAACAGACAATTTGGAAGCAAGATTTGGCCAGTCTCGGCAGATGGCTGGTGGAAATTATAATATTTCAGTGCGCCAAATCTTAGAAAATGAGAGAAAATTGAAATTAATTAGCCTGATAACCTTGCACTCGTCTAAAGTAGGAACTTTTCAAATTAAGACACTTCTTGATTCGTGTTCTGATGCTGCATTATCTGATAATACAGATGCAGATGTTTTACAGTAATTTGAAAGACTCCAAACAATTTCTCATGAAGTTAATGTAAGTAATGACACTATGGCTGCAATCATATACAGGGTGTTTCAAAATTATGTACAATAAATTTAGTGACATATTCTTCAGGTCAAAAGAAGACGAAAATGTTCTATAGCATTTTGTCTGGAAACGATTTATTTACGCGATACAGCCAACTAAACCCGTGGCTCCAAATTACAGGAATTGTTCAAAGTGCCCGCCACCAGCTCGCACGCACGCTTCGGCTCGTTGTATGAGCGACCGTCTGATGTCATGGAAGAGTTCGTTGCCAGCATTCCGAACGGTTTGGCATGCATTTTCAATTCGTTGTTGCAGATCCATTATGTTAGGAACTTCTGTACTGTAGACGATCGTTTTCACATGACCCCACAGAAAAAAGTCCAAGGGATTAAGGTCGGGTGATCTTGCAGGCCAGGCTACCGGTCCACCTTGACCTATCCACCGATTCGTGTATGCAGCATTAAGGTGTGCTCGCACAACGTGGCTGAAATGTGCTGGAACGCCATCATGCATGAACCACATGTTAGATCTTATCAAAAGAGGAACATCTTCCAGTAATTCTGGCAATGCATTCTGCAGAAACAAAAGATACGTTCGCCCAGTCAATCGTGGCGGCAACACATAAGGGCCAATTAAGTTATTTCCGACAATTCCACATCAAATGTTCACGGAGAAACGCTCTTGATGCGCTCGAGCTCTGGTAACATGCGGGTTAGCATCTGTCCAATGGTGCTGGTTGTGAGAATTTACAATTCCTGTCCGGGTGAAGGTTGCTTCGTCCGTGAAAAGTATCTGGCTGAGACAACTAGGGTCTGCAGCATGACGACGTTGTATCCATTGGCAAAATCGTTGTCGGTGTGGATAGTCCGTTGGGTTCAGTGCCTGAACCAGTTGCGGTGGTATGGTTGCAAAAGCTGACGGTGAAGAATGCGCCAAACAGATGAGTGCGGAATGTGTACCATGGAAGAAATACGACGGGTGCTTGTCTGTGGTTCATCATGTATGATGTCAATTATCACATCCTCCTCATCCGGAGAATGTGCTACAGGCCGCTCTTGTCCTGTTTGACGGCCAAAGGAACCACGCTCCCTCGAATGTCTGTCGACAGATACAAATGTTCGGTTATTTGGCAAACGTCTATTCGGAAAGCGTTCTTGGTAGAGTCTTCTTGCTTCCACAGCATTTCCGTCCGCAAGACCATACATTAGGTGCATGTCAGTGTATTCTGCACTGGAATACGTGAACATGACTTTTTTTTTACGTAAATCGTAATGCGTATGTCAAAGCACGCACACGTTCTGAAATTGATATTCCTAGTGGATGTACAGTAATGGAAACAACCGTACACAACTAATGGAACAACCCTAAAGTAGGTTTAAATGGAACAAACCACTCAACCTAGTGTTGGGTCGAAACGCTGGAACTGCTAAAATATCGTCCGCTAACTACGGTGCTTCCCTACTCTATCATATTGGATTACTCGCAAACAAATCGTTTCCAGACAAAGTGCTATAGAATATTTTCGTCTTCTTTTGACCTGAAGAATATGTCACTAAATTTATTGTACATAATTTTGAAACACCCTGTATATTGCAGGTTACATTGCACATATGCTTAAAAGAAAAATTACTTGTGAAAGTTGTTTATTACTTTTAGCTTGTGATCGACGATTAGAATATGAGACTCCTAATGATGATCTTGTTAGTTTTTTTAAAATAATAGAACGTGCTGGATTATGTTGGCCACAGGAATTTACAGTGGCAGTGTGTGTAATTGCTTTTCAAATGTTCCAAGCATTGTTAGAAAATTTTGAAAATGAATTTTTAGCTCTAAAAAATGGGAAACAAGTTGTAATCAAATTAATTATGCAGAATATTGAAAATGAAAATTATCAGAATTTGATTGAGTATACCATTTGCAGTTGTGGTATGGATTCAATGGAAATGGCTAAAAAATGTCTAAATATAATGGCAAATATTTTATTGAATTACTATTGCAAAATTAGAAATGAGAGAATTCACGCAAAGAAAGGGCAAAGGAAACTCAATACTTTTCAAAAATAATTGTCAAATTAGTATTTCTTTCACTTAGCAATAAAATAATTGAAATAACATACATAGAGTTTTTTTTTATTAGATGACAATTAAAAGTTTTATAAATTTTATTATAGCATATAAACAAAATCAAATATTTTTTAATGATAGCATTTAATTTAAAATGATGTCGTAAATAAAATTTGGTAATTTATATATAAAGCTAAAATAGCTTTAAGAAATTGGAATATCTTTGCTTGTCATATCAATTAAATAAAATTTTCAACATATCCTATTTTATACATTTTATTATGGCATTTTTACTAAATTTATTTCAATATAAATTTCTCACATTTTTAAGAGAAAAGTGGTTTGAATTATATGATTGTGGCAACAAGTTTGTGAATAAATTTTCATGATTTTTTCAATAAATTATGTATTATTTATGTATAAATAAATTGATACAAAATTATATGTATGAATTGCTAATGTATTTTTATTTTTTAAATGAATTCTTATTCTTCTATAATGGGAAATTTTATTATTATAAACAGAGCTTAATTCAATTTCATGCTTTTTGCAATATTAAAAAAAATATTGATGATTAAACTTTAATATATTAATTTAAAATTAACGATATATCTATAAATTTATAGTTTACATTGTAAGCTGTAGGCTTCAGTATGTACTCGATAAAGGAATGGGCAGTAGCCAGGGCCTTCTGTAGCACTGTCGCTCGTAAGCCTCAAGATGTGATGTCATAAAAGCAGCATTAAGGCCTGTAGTTGATCAAGATGGCCCTGGCCAGAGACCAAAGGGCTCTTCATAAAGTGGTCACTGCAAACCGTCACACATCGCTTGATGGACAGACAAGATCGTTCGTAGAGTCGACGGGAACAACTGTGAGCACCCTGACTGTTCGCAGGGAACTGCATGCAATGGATTTTTATGGCAAATCAGCAGCCCACAAACCTCACATCAGCACCAGCAACGCAGCGAGGAGACTGCAATGGTGCAAAGAGCAGCTACATTGGACTCTGGATCAATGACGGATGGTTGAATGGAGTGATGAGCCCCGCTACACCAACTGGCAATCAGATGGACGAATTGGGTATGGCGAACGTTATCTGCCAAGCTGTGTTGTGCCCACGGTGAAGTTCGGCGGATATATTGGATGGATACGAATTTTCATTGGATAATCCATCCAAAGTCGTTGGTGACAGCAAAGTTATAATCTTGTGTGGGATATGAGGCACCCGTTTCAGTGGACCATTTTCATAGACGATATCTTATATGTTGATGAGTACCTGCGAATGCTACAGAACACTGTGTTCACGTCACTGTTGACTGATGATGGCAGTTTCCCAAATTTTTTCCAGCAGGAAGGTGCACCACCGCGCTACGGACTTAATATTCGTCAATGGCTGGACGGGCAATTATCTGGTCGTTGGATTGACCAGCGGGGTACTGTGGAGTGGCCACCACATTCCCGAGACCTCACACCGCTAGATTTGTACCTATGGTCCATTTGAAACAACTTGTGTATGCTGTGAAAATCCAAAGCAAACGTGACCTGTAGCAATGCACCCCATAGGCCTGTGATAGCATTACCTCCGGCGTTCTTGTGCGCATGCATAATGAACGGATAAAGCACCTGCAGCTCTCTCTCCAGCAGCAGGAACAACACATTGAACACATACTTTAGCTGCTGCAACTCAGTTTCGATATGTGAGAACCACAACAGATAACTGAAACCCGATTACAGGAATGAACTCCTGAGAAAAAACTGGTGTTATTTGATATTCCACGTGACCCCCTTCCCATTTAAGAAAATGAACCATGACCCAAAATGACAGATTTCAAGATGACGCCCAAACTTCAAAACTGTCTCAAAAGATAGAGCACCTATCCTATTTCCTGCTAGCATGATCACATCGTTTATTTTACATACAGTTTTTGAAATACAGGTATGTCCAGTGGCTCATCCTGTAGATTGTCTCAAGTATCTTTCGAAAGGGCTGTGAGTGTACAAGAAAGGATGAAGACGACGCTTCCATGATAGCAGGATTAGAGGAGATAATAGTGATAAAAATAGGAGCAAGTGTGACATTGAAAAGGAACTTTTATGTGAGTTTGGGCATAGTAATTGGTTCATCGGTATTGTACAAAGTTTGAAACTGGATCCTGAGGATAAGAAAAAAAAAGTTAAAAGGATAGTAGGCCTAATACAAATCCAAATAAGTAAATTGCAAGAAACTGTGAAGAACAATAAACTGTATAAAATAAAGAAGCCACTATTTCCACAATATTATTTAATATCCGTATGCGCATCTCGACGACAACGTCGTCTTCTTCAGCAAAAAACTAGATAAAGAAGAAGACGACGTCATCGTCGAAATGCGCATACGGGCATTAAATAATGCGTTGGAAATAGTGGTTTCTTTATTTATTTTATACAGAGAGTAATACAATTCATTAACGGGCTTACTTATAAACTCGCTTCAGTTAGGAATAAATTTGAAATAATTAATAGGGTGTATGTTCAGCGCGAACAATACTCTCTATGTATGGCGTTTGCTATAACTATAACATAAAAATCAAGGCCTTAGTTTGAACAGCGCACTTATAGACATAGGCTCTTCGGTATTTTCGTGTGCGGTCAAGCTTACTTAGCATTATCAAGAGTAAAAATCCTGAGCAGCTTGCACCTAATTAATATTGATTATTACTGTAGTGCCAAAGTTCAAGAGTCCGCGATAACGAGGATAATCCACTCAAATGGACGTATTGTACAGATTTGCTAAAAATAAATCATTCGAAGACACCGAGAAGGGACACTGAGGACAGGGAGTGGGCTATGCGAAAACCGGGGGCTGATATCAAAAAAGGATGTCAGGGAAAGGAGGACCACTTACAAAAAGAAGTGAAATCCCATCAAAAACGTTTCATGTAAAAATGTAGGCAAGTCTCGCGACTCCTTAGCCGTAAAAAGTTGTGAGATCTCATGTAGTGCTCTTATTAACTCAGGCACTTTCATTTACAAAGCTCTCCAAATCATTACATCGTCAGTTAGAGAACATTTTGTGACTTGGCAATTACGCAGCCCAGTTCCCATATACATATGCAATCCTTTATTAATAAACGTGAATATTAAAATGACAGCATCAGAAGCTGTTAGGTAAAAAGCTAATATTGATGATTACAATAGTGTCAGAGCTTAAGAGTCCGGTGAAGCTTATGTAGCGCTATTAAGAGTAACAAGTCTGAGCAGACTGCATCTAATTAATATTGATTATTATAGTGTCAAAGCTCAAGAGTCAGCCATAACTGAATATAATCGATTTAGATGCAGTATGCCCAGACTTGCCCAATATTATTCATTCGAATCACAGAGAAGTTATCATTATCTTACAACTTTACAATGCTATGTAAAAAAATTAAATATAATTCCAGGCAATAAATGCATATCATTCAGTTCCCATATAATACTAAATTATTTTATGTAATACTTGATTAATAAACGTCGATATTAAAATATAAGCAACAGCCGTCACATTCTCGTGCTGCGTAATTGCCAAGTCACAAAATGTTGTTTAACTTGTAATGATTTGGAGTGCTTTGTAAATTAAAGTGTCAGAGTTAATAAGAGCACTAGACTTGGCCCTACATGAGATCTCACAACTTTTTACGGCTAACGAGTCGCGAGACTTGGCTACATTATTATATGAAACTAGCTGTTTACCCGGCGTTGCTCGGGCTGTTTTTTATGAAATGTTGCAATTTCAGTGTGTGGATATTCAGAAAAAGAGCACATGTAAAAAGCTCAGAATTTATATAGAAAAAATACATGTTTTAGGTTCTACTAAAGGGCCGTATTTGGAGACGCTATGCATTGGGATCTTTTTAAAAGAAATATTTTTGAATTTTCAACATGAAATTTTTCTATTTAAATTGAAAGCTTTTTTCGTTGCTCGAGCTCAAATTCGAAGAAATTTTGATTCATCTGAAAGTTAATACACAGCCAACATGAGCACATGTAAAACGTTTAGAATTAATAAACCATTAAGAAATGACGTAATCAAGTACCGAAAGGCTAAACTAAACCATTCGCGAAACCATACTTTTCAACTGCCCTATGTTAACATTGAAAGTTTCTAATGGACCATAATGATACCATTAAACCAAGTACCTTTGAACAAATTTGAACTATCATTAATTTTATGTTGTATTCATTGTTACACATCATTCTAAGTTGTTTGATATATTACATGCCATATCTTAGAATTGAGAGTTCCATTAAACCATAATGTTTCCACTAATCTAGGCACCTTTGATCCTATATCGACTATCAATAATCTGAGTTTATATTCATTCATGACAGATCATTCCAAGTTGTTTGATATAAAACATGCCATATCTTAGCATTTAAAATTCCAGTGAACCATAATGGTACCATTAAAGCAGGCGCCTTCGAACCAATTCGACTAACATTAATTTTACGTTGTAGTCATTCATTACACACAATTCCAAGTTGTTTCATATATAACTTGCCATATCTCAGCATTGAATGTCCCAATGAACCACAATGGTTCCACTGAACCAGGTGCCTTTAAAACAATTTCAACTATCATTAATTTTACGTTGTATTCATTTATGAAACGTCATTCCAAGTTGTTTGATATATAACATATCCTATCTTAGCATTGAAACTTCTAATGAACCATAATGATACCATTAAACCACGTAGCATTGAACCAATTTGGATTATCATTACGTTATATAAATTCATGACGCATCATTCGAAGTGTTTTGATATATTACATGCCACATAGCATAGAAAGTTTCTGTGTACCACAATGGTTCCACTAAATACCAGGTGCTTTTGAACCAATTTAGACTATCAATAATTTTAATTTATATTCATTCATGACACGTCATTCCAAGTTGTTTGATATACAGGGTGTCAAAAAGTCTGGTAATATCTCGGAAATTAAGCATTGTAAAAATGTCCATAATCAATAGTGAGTTATTTCGTGGGGGAAATCCATTAGTTGGGGGGGGGGTACTTTGAAATCTTAAATAGTTACCCCTATTTATATTCAGATTGTTCACAGTTTTCAAGAAATGTTTTATTCTTGGTGTTTTTTCAATTGATCCAACCGTTTAGGAGATAGAAGCCCTGAAAGTGTAGAACTTTTAAAGTTTTGAACCCAATTTCATCGAAGAAGTCAAAGAGATAACGACTGTGTCTTGCAAACATTCCTATTCTAATTTCTCATGTGTTTAAGAATCCGAAGTCAGAATTTCAAAAATACTATATTTTTTAATAAATACTCACAGACTCTGCCCCCATATGACTGCTGCCCCCAAGACTGCTTGAGCACTAAAAATTTTGAATTTCTGAAATTTGATTTCGGATTCTTAAAGACCTTCAAAAAGTAGAATTGGAATGTCTTCAAGACCCACTCTCTATTTCTTTGTCTTCATTGATAAAATTGGGTTCAAAACTTTAAAAGTTCCAATACGCAGAACGATTATACGTAGTAGGAAAGTTCGGTCCAAAACTCGATAACTTTTTTTGTTACAAAAGAAAGAATGTTAAAATTTTGCACAAACATAAAATAGTATATGACGCTTCTAATGAATTGCTTTTTATTAGAATTTTTCGTAATACAAAATTTTTAAAAAATAAATAAAAATCTACGAACTGGGTACTGCTCCAACCAGCACTAAGGACATGTAAATAGCGTTAATGCTTCCATGTCCACAGTGGCGCAATTGGTTGGCGCGTCTGCACGGTGAGCAGAAGGTTCCTGTTTGGAACCCAGGCTGTGGAATTTTCTTTCCTATTTTCATCAATAATAAGTTTTCTAATCCACTCCCTCTGGCATAAATGCATGCTTCACAACGTCGCCGCATGGACTGACGTAAAAAGTTCAAAAGTTCCTGGTTCTTCGCGAATCTGGTCCGCAGCTATGGCGATTCCGGCTACCAGCTATTCATCGGATCCCACTGGTATCTCGTATACCAAAATCTTTAATTGTCTCCACAGATTCCAAATAACTGTTTCCTACAGGTAGGATTTCAACTTTTTTATCTCAAAAACAATACCCCAGAGAAAAAAATGAAAGAGGTAAATGTTGTTTAGATTTTATCCCTCTATCACCTATAAGCCGAGAGAAATATACATGCCGAATTTCAAGTTTGTAGGCTTCATAGTTCTGGAGATTTCGTGATGAATGAATGAATGAGTGTATACATTTTTCGCTCTTTCTTTTATATAATAGTATTTTCCCCCTGCAAAAATCCTCGTCGTCCTCGGCCGGGATCGAAGCCACATCTACGGGCATCAGGGCAACACCACCTAGACAGAAGGCCTGATAACGGAAACGTCATACACTGTTACATCATCATTAATCGACCATTGTTAATCCTATTTCTACCAATAATAAGCCGTAAATTTGTTCGACTAATGATGATGTAACAATGTATGACGTTTCCGTTATCAGGCCTTCTGTCTAGGAGGTGTTAATCAGAGGAGATCACGCAACCACTGAGCCATCGAGGCCAATTAGGAAAAGTAAAATTGTCTGCTGGACAGAGAGTAATGCCCACGCAAATGGCCAGAGAGCGCCAGTGAAAAAAAAATCACGCTTTAAACAATGGAGTTTCCCATCCTGTATTTCTTCATCCATGACCATAGCCAAAAGTAATTTTTTATGGCCTATTGTTGCAGAAACTTTACTCTGCATTGCAGGACATGACATACATTGGGCGAGGTCAAAACTGCAAATACCGAGTTGGGTTGGTGAAGCATTGATTATTGCTCGATTGTTAACGTATTGTTGACTATCATAGCAACAATGGCTTTCTTCACTAACTCAACTCGGTGTTAGCATTTTTGACCTCACCCATTGTTGGTCGGCGCATATTGTAGCTCATGTCAAGACAGACAGATCAAGCAAAATATTATTTTTACCCTTTCCCCTTTGGGCCAACCTGACACTCGGAACATGTAAACCTTACCCTGAACCTAACGAACATCTGGTGCAAGTATGAGCTCAAAAGGATAAGTGGTTTAAAAGTTTTGAGAACATTTACAGACGCACCCTAAATTTTTATATAGACCTTTCCATTGAAACCGAAACTGGAATAACTGCGCAAAAGCAGGACAGCGAAGAACTTGCGTTTCCTACCTTGAAATGTACAAACAATAGTACACATCCGGAGGAAAAAAACGGAAGTTTTTTTGCTGTCCTGCTTCTGCGCAGTTAGTCCAGTTTCGGTTTCAAGGAAAAGATAAATTCTGGCGCCATCTCTTGAGTAAACAAACAAACATAAACCAAGATATATGATTTTTACCCCTTCCCCCCTACTTTAGGGACATGTAAACCTTACTCTGGACCTAAAGAATATATGTTGCAAATATTAGCTCAATCGGATAAGTGGTTCAAAAGTTTTTAGAACATTTACAGACGCACCCTGAGCCTGAATTTTTATATATAAAGATAGTTTTGATGGGATAAAATTCTTCTCTCTCTAACGCGCTTAAATTCAATGTCATTATTTAAAAATAAAATCTTCCTTGAAAAACTCGTATGTGAAATACTGGCAATTAATTTCCAATCGTAGTATCATAAGTTGTCGCAAACTTGGATAGAACGTTTCCCACTGTTGTTAAAATGGAATAAGATTATTGATAAAGAATTTTTGTGTAGTATTTGCCAAAAAAAAAAAAAAAATCGACGCACCTCGAAAAACGAATCGCTCATAATGAAACTTCACAGGCAAATATCTTTTGACCGGATATGCAAATGATCGAAGCTTCGCAAACGAATTTGGACACGGTCTGGCCATTCCAGGGCCCCGCTCGTACTTTCATACTCCACTGAGAGTTATGGTCTGGGCTGATAACCGTAACACTCCGTCACATTCTAGCAGCAGAATGTTGAGGACATTCTACAATTCATTGTGCTGTCGTTTCTTTCGCGATAGCTGCGGCTTACTTTTCAACAAGATAGCGCCCTACCCAATACTTTACACCTCTATATGGGCGTGTCTAGAAAATCCGACCGGTCGCCCACAGGTCACGTGGTACGATCGGCGATCGGTCGGCGGCCGTTTGCTTCAAAGCTGGTTTATGGACGCACGTTCGCATGCGATACTGCGATTGTGCGTTGTCCGATTACCCGGTGTGCGAAGGCGCGATGAAACGCTGCGTCTGCAAGATGGAGGTTCAGGTTTACATGCACCGCATACGTTCGTTCCGATTCTCATTGCGCAAGTGCTCATAGATTAAAAAGTTGTCGAAGCAACATAGCGTCTTGTTTAGCGAAGCATCAGCGACGATGTTTCTTCGTGCCGTTTTCAATGAAGTTTTTAGCCATCTAGAAAAAATATATCACTAGACTGTCCAATTTACGAGCATAATCTAGGAGAGCAATTTAGATTTGCTCTCGTATAATCTAGGAGAGCAAAGAGCAATTAAATTGAATATGCCTATCAAAATTCTAGCAAAAACATTACATTTTATAACCGAAAACAAAATTAATATTTTCACTAATTTAACTCACCATTCATTTGAAATGAGTCCTTCTGACGATCATGTGCTTCGACTTATTAGACTTATTGTCATCACATACTGTAATATTCGATATCACCATGAAACCAAGCGACTGACAGAAAAAATAAGTGGAGAAAATATACGCAGTGTCTTATCACGACTTATTATATTTAAAAATCAATAAAGAATAAATCAATTTAAATTTTTTGTGTAACTGAAGCTATTTTCGAAACTCCATTGGTAATACTGTATGAAGAGGCTTCAAATTTACTTTTTATTTAGCAATACAAATGAAAATATTTATTAGGTATTAAGATTGATTAAGTTATAAGAATCAACTTTTTTAATAATAAAAATCAGTTAAGACTTAAAAAAATAAATTCATCCTTCCTCTAGATTCATTTACTTTCACCATGGATGAAGAAATAACTTTGCTTCTTCAGTTTTCTTCATCTATGCTTTCACTTGTCTCTGGCTAAGCCTCCATTATTACAATAACGATAAGAGTTGCGAGTTGTACGCGCTCTTTTAAAAATTCGTAAGGCACTGAATCAGCTATTGAAAGTCATTTAAAGTATACGTTATCGTTAGTTAATGCCATAAAGTTTTTTAAAAAAATCAGAAAACAGGTTACACGTACTAATACCACTTGAAGTCATCTACAAAAACAGCTGAAATAACATTGAGAACATACGCCACCTTAGGTTTCTGCCATTCTCTTAATGGCGATCGCTGCACTTCCGGTGGCACCAGTAGCGCTCAGCAAAATGAATAGGGCACTGTCAGTCTCTTACTTTCATTTGTCTCTGGATAGAGCGTCGTCTGTGATCAACCCAGAATTTCGACGAATTAGCCCGCCAATTGGACGTCATCATCCGAAAAGGTTTTATTATTTATTGTTATCGTTAATTGTTGTACGTAATTGTTGTTAATTTGAGCAAAACGTAATGCTCCGAGGCCGACGAGAGACAGGCCAGGCGTGACCACCGAGAGAGAAGGCCTCTGCGATGAAACGTAATACATTGTTACATCATTGTAGATAGTGCACTGTTATTCGTATTTCAACCAATAATAAGCCCTGAATTAGCACTATCTATGATGATGTAACAATGTATTAAATTTCAATGCGGAGGCCTTCTCTCTCGGTGGTCACGGGCCAGGGCACTCAAAAGTCACATGATCATCGGGGTCCGGGCAACAATCCATACTTCATTGTTCCAACAAACGAAAAAATATTGATTGTTAAAATCCAAGATGAAAGATGACTTGTTGGCCGGACCCCGATGATCATGTGACTTTTAAGTGCCCTGGCCTGTCTCTCGTTGGACTCGACATGCTCGTTGTGACGTCAATGCTAGCAAAGCGAGGCCAGCGAGATAACAAGGCCTGGAAGCGAAAAAGTCATCTGATCATCGGGGGTCTAGCAACAATCCAACCTTCATTGTTTCCAACAAACGAAAAAACATTGATTGTTAACATTCAAGATGGAGACAATGAAGGTTGGATTGTTGCTAGACCCCCGATAAGCAGGTGACTTTTCCGCTTCCAGGCCTTGTTAACTCGTAGGCCTCGTAGCAAAGTTGTTGATTGTGACGTCATTGTGGAGAGGATTGTTTTATTATTATTATTATTATTATTATTTAGAATATTTGCATCCCAACAGGGGATATGTAAAGCAGACAAGCTAAGGTGGTTAAAGCAAATCCAAAGCCTGCAATAAAATATTATAAGCATGTTCCTTATGGTTGAAACAGCGGTCTAAGGTACAATTAATCACCTGATTCCTAGTGCTATAATTAAGTTCATTCCACACAGGAATAACATTATAAGGGAAAAAGGCTTCACGGTACTTAGAAACTATCATGGTAGGCGTGATTTTATATTTCTGCGTCTTCCTGGTTTTCGCAGCATCATCTAACCAAGCTCTAACAAAATGCATGGGATGATCGTTTTTAGTTAGAGCATTATATAATTCTTTAAGATTGGCACAAGCAATTATTTTACTCAATGTTGGAATCCCGTAAACATGACAGGTCTCTGTAATAGAAGAAACTTTGGGGAGACCCAGCGCCGCTCTTAAGACATCGTTATACGCAGTCTGAACACGAGTTATTTGCCGTTTAGGGGCTGATGACCAAACGACAATACCATATTCGACTTTGGGAATTAGAATTGTCCTAAATGTTTTGATGATTTCGTCTTTCGTTAAAATTTTGCGTAATCTGGCAAATAAGAACTTTAACCTATTTAGATTAATCAATAAAGAATCAATATTTTCAGAGAATGACAATCTACTATCAAATACAATGCCCAGGACCTTACAACTATGGAGCCTGGTGTGCCTTTGTTTATCTATTATCAGGATGTTTGTTTTTGCATGATTGAATAGCAGACCCTGGGACGTGTACCAGGCACTTAACGTATCAAGGTCATCTTGAATCTGCTGCTGGGCATTAGATAGCTCGGTGCTAGAGAAAGCCTTAAAAAGAAAATTGTCATCCACATATGACAACATGTTGCAGTTAAGAGGCAAAGTAAATATTTGGGCAGTAGCCGCAGCATAAAAGACCGTGGCGGTCGGGGATCCCTGGAGTAATCCTCTCGTAGACGACCACTCAGTAAGAAGATGAGAGATGTCAGTATAATTAATACGGCATTCAAAGTAATCGTGGACGAGGTCCCGAGTAGACTGATCAACTCCCCAATAATCAAGTTGTTTCATGAGAGAGTATCTGTTAACTGTATTAAATGCCTTGGAAATATCGGTATTTATAAGATAACAGGTAAGACCATTGTCAATGGCGTTAACGATATAGTTCAAGATGGTATAAACAGCATATAAAATTGGGATTTTAGGTCGTCCTCCAATTTGATTCGGAGGTAAAACTGACCAAAGAAATTTCGTTACATCAGCAAACAATAATTTCTCAGAAATTTTAGATATCGCCGAAAGAATACATATTGGTCGATAATTAACAAAATCTTGAGTTGAACCTTTTTTAAATATTGGCACAATAAGTGTTCTCTTGAAATCAAGAGGAAACCTTTTCGTATCTCTGATATTATAGAGTAAATGTTGAAATAAGCGGTTTCCAAACCGACCCCAGTTTTTAAGAACCGAAATGCCATCACGGGAGGAAGTTTTGTTGTTAGACTGTTTAATTACCATATGTATGGCATTTAGTGAATATTCAGCATTCAAAGTTTGGCCACAGAGTTCATAATCACTATCATCAGGAACCTGGACCATATTTTGGTCATTAGGATTGTCAACCCATTCTAAATAACGCTGACATTGATCAGAGGGAAAGGTCTGTCTATTTCGTTTAACAGAGCGAATGCACTTCCACAGATCAAACATACGCGTTTTCGGATTAAGAATATTGGCTCTCTTGGCCCTCCTTATTTCATGTTTAAAATCATGATTAATTTTATGTAATCATTTCTTATTCCGTGAGGAGGGATCGCTTTTGAAGGTCGCAAAATAGCGCTTTTTATGCTTCCATAGGGCAAGAATCTTGTTTGACCACCAGGGTTGTTTACTTTTAGTGGTTTTGACAGCTCTGGTAACGAGCCCAGCCTGAATGAGTGCTTGATACATATTATTTTCTAATATATTGAACATAGTATTCGAGCAACTGGTAACCCAAAACAAGGACCAGTCCAGTGTTGGAAGTAGATTTCTGAACTTACACCAGTCAACGTTCCTAAAATCGTTCCAAATCCGGTTTGTCTTATCAATAGTATTGTTACAATTTTTAAAATCATAGATTAAACAAGTTAAAGCATTATGATCACACTTAGGTATAAGAGTCGACGTAACGGAAAAGTTGGTCCAGAACAAAGTTGTTTTATTTGTCAGCGTAAACAATTTTGAATTGTAAATTACCGCTAATTAATAGTAATTATGGACACAAAAACTAACTTTGACAAATCTACAGACTAAGATTAAGACCAAAATGAAGTTTAGAGATGCAGTAGTTTTCTCCGACAAACTGTCGAAAGAATCACCCTTGAAACTTTAATATATAGATAATCTTCTCTTTCGACTATTCTGAAACCTTTTATTTTAATGGACGCACAGAATTGTCTTTTAAATCTGTATTCCCCTGATTGATGGCTATAAATCTGTTTTGTGGACAAGATGTTGCTTTCTCTTCCTTAATGCATATATTTTTATTATTCACAATCTCTAGAATTGCTTTGATGAAAACTAGTAAGGAAACAAATTAATCAAAAATATTTAAAACAGCAAATACGCCTTTATCGCCGAATTGTAAGTTATCATAAATCTGCAACATTTAACATATATTTACATAGTCTAATTTTGATAACAACTTTTATAAATACATTAAATGTAATTTAGAAATAAGGGACAAGACTATAATGAAAACATCATCTTTGTACATAAGGTTTTAAAAATGAAATCCTTTCACACAGGATAGAATGATTAAATATAAACATACTAGGCCATTTAAGTTTTTCCTAGAATATGTAGTTTTAAAAAGAATGGACCTTTGATTATCTCAACAATACAAAATATCAAGCCGTAAAGCACATTATATATGTCTGAAAAGTGCACTTAATAACTGTGATATTAATTTAAAATTCCTTTGGTGTATGATATTCATGGTATTACGTAGATTAATTTACTCACTTAATTTAATATGTTGTTGCAGTCGAGACCCTTTGAGAAATTGCAGTGGACTAAATGGCAAACATTTGCAACTTTAAGGACCATTTTAACATGAAAGCCCATCTCTGTCTTTTCTTCCTTCCCTTTTCCGTTTCCTAATGGTGCCCTGATTGGATGTTAACACACAATACGGCAAATTGCGTGCGACGGAGCTTGTTGAAGGGCGCATGTTTACATGCGTCGAGATTTTAATCCCGTTGCTAAGGCAGACCGGCGCCCCACTCTTTTTATTAGGTCCTTGCTCGAGGAGACAATTCATTCACTTTGTTTTACAAATTTAAAAATAAGAATAAAACTTGCAGTTTATAATAAAAAAAAAACTATTGGAATATTTGTGTAGAGATTATTCAATTATAACATAACTCCAAATGCTTATTTTCATCATCCTTGAGTTCCGTGATAAATAGATAATCGTGTAATTTAAGTGAATTATAATTTCATTAAAATATTTTGTTTAATCCTACTTTTAGTCGTCTTTGATTTAAACATCTATATATATTTAAATATCTAAGCAATTATTTTATAAAAGTATTTTTCATTTCCACTAAATCAAAAAACTTATGTCCTTTTTTTTTTTTAAATTTATAATTTGATTTTTACTTTCTAGCTGAAAGTACCTCTTCTCTCTATATAGCGTTAATTTCGTCGCACACAATAATAATAACAGTTATTTCATCAATAAACAATTCGCACATTAAAGCCGTATATTTGCCCTTTCCTGAAATTCATATTTGTTTGTTTTTTAAAGTCTCTTATTTGCTGGGTAAAAGGTTGATTTACAATATTCGATGAAGAAGAATTTTCAAGATACTATAAAATGTCTACAGAATACTTTGCACTTTAAGTATGTTTTCTCTTTTTCTAATGAAATATTAAGCATTTAAACAAATAACAGTTTAGGAATCTAACAATCTCAGACCGAAATTTAAACTCGAGCAAGTTCTAGCTACCATTTGAAAGGGCTATTTAATTATGCAATTCCAATTCGGAAATAGAGGTATTAGCATTCGCCATAGAGGTTTTTCGTTTTTGCTTCTTCTTCATTTTTTTTTTTTTATTCTAACATATGTAAAGGATCCGAAATGTGGGCTATTTGCACAGGCCACTAGATTGAACCCATAGAAAGACATTGTTGAAATAAAAGTTACATTATTGCTTTCTTTAAATTAAAATTTTAATATTATTGTCATTCAGTAATTTCAGATGTACTTCAATAAAACATGCATCAGCTCCTGTAAACTTCATTAACTTGTCATCTACTACTATTCTCATTTGAAGCAAAACAAATCAAAGTTACTTGGAAAAGTAAAAAAAAAAAAAAAAAAAAGTGGCATCGCCCTTATCGACTTCTACATTTTGCGATGCCCGTAGAGCTGCCCTATTAAATTAAACAAAATAGTTCGGCAACAGTGTTCGTCTGGAGCGAGATCCGTTACGGATGAGTGACCCAGCTTACTGATGGGCGTATTAACTTTGATGGCAGACCCATAAACCCGGACCAGTCTTGTTGATGCCGTGAAGAAATGTCGCCATAAAAAAACAAACATCTACCGTAATCAATTTCTTTCACTAGAGTCCCTGAGATTACGAACTGAGCCCAGCAATCTTATGATTTTTCATTACCGTAAAATAGATACAAATTGAGGGAATGCACGTTTCTTATGGATTATTTTAATAATCAACAATAATATTTGTTGTTACTTGAATTTTCTTTCCAAAATGACGAGGAAACGAAAAAGGTTTTATAACCTAAATCAAACTACATTTAGAAAAAAGTACCCTAAATGCTTCATTACTGACTGTATATGGCAATATTTTATAATATTATTTGTCACGTAAAGAAGATAGGCTTTTTTTTAAAAAAGAAGTTTGTTTCAGTTTCTCTCAATAAGTTTGTGTGATAGCGAACGAATGCCAATAAGGCCATTTGTTGATGACTAGAGAGGAAAATGAGTAAGAACAATATATGACTTCCGCCAAAAAGGCGACAAAAACGATAAGAATGAATATTCTCGTCGTTAATATCTTCCAGAATATAAAAAAATATTTCCTGCTCTCTCCGTTGTCTCTACGCGTCACGCTTTTCCGGGGCTTTCATTGTCTGAAACTGGTGATGATCCTACAATACTTTCATGTTGCCTTGGCAATAGAATTGTACGTTTCCAAGAATTATTAACAATGATCAGGCAATGTTAGAACGTTCTGTTGGCATGACAATAGAACACTGGTTTCCAAGAATTATTAATGACAGAATTAACAATGAGCAGAAGATCAGTACACCAGGCGATATAGATAGGACAGTCAAAGGAGAAATACGTGTCTCTTTTCAGTTATCTAACAAACGTTGCAATTCGCACTCTGTGGTGATATGATACAACGCCAAGCGAAGAGACTGCTTCCTCTGCCGCCTTTCCACTGTCTCTCAGTAAACTGCTAAGTTTCCATAATCTCCAGTTACTGCTCATTTCTAAAGAATTACAAGAAAATATTATGTTCTAATAACTATCAATTCATTAAGGCATATAATGACGATTTCATCTCAACCCTGCATAGAATTTCTGTTGTTCGGGCCTTTCTTGGAATTGAAAGTTCTTAAAAGCTAACCTTTTCTTGCAAATCTTTAAAAATGAGCGGTAACTGGAGATAATGGAGAGTTATCAGGCTATTGAGAAACAGTGGAAAGGCGGCGGAGGAAGCAGTCCCTTCTCTCGGCGCTGTATGGGTTTCGCCAGCGCACTGCTGCAACAGAGCAAACGGTGAGTAATTGGATTTGTTTATTCCCATGATACACCAACAACTTCTCTTTTTGGTGTTGGCAATACTAGTCTTCATTGTCTGACAGAAGGATGAGCTGAAAACTTTGTCAACTAGGTCGCCCGAATCGGGAGAAAACGTGCCCGCGGGTCGGCGGCAGCCACCTACGTATACCTGCATAGTTCCCGCGTTGATCGGACATGTTCAAAATTTCGAGTCACCGGTGGCTCCAAAACGAGCTTTGATATGATTTATTCTCTGGTCCTGCTGTTGAGGAAACCGGAGAAACATGATGTCATTTCCTGCCGCGAGAACCTCTCGGGAATCTCGTCGCACAAAGAAACACTTTTATCATTGAAGTTCGTAGGTAGCCGTCGACGATCCAAGCAAGTCAACAGAATTAACGGCGACTCTTAGGCTACACCAAGTGATGAATCCCGAAGTTTTACTTCAAGACATCGAGAGCAGAGTGGGAATTGCAACAACAGATTAATAACCCCACTCAGATTGTTGGAATTGCAGAGCATACAGACAGAAGCGATCAAGTACATCCACCGCCATTCAAGAAGAGAAAAGCCAAGCCCCATGGAAGAAATTGAGGTCGCCTATAGAGCAACAGGTGAAGAGGCGTCGGTCACGCAACGAAAGACAAGTTTTCAGCACCGTTTTCGAAATCGTATGATTTTTGAGGAAGTAGCCAATGATAGAGTTGATGTAGTTGCCTTGCCGCTTGGGAGGTTGGAGCAAGTGCATTAACTGGGAGGAAATAGAAGAACTATGACATAGCCTGAGATGAAGAAGCGTCAGATCAGAGTATTGTTTTCATTCTATTTCCTCCCACTTTCGAAACCACATACACATTTTTTCTCTAAGTAAAACTCACTCAGCTACACACAGTATTCCAACACTAGCGAAGCCGGATAGAACTGCTAGAGTGGCACTGTTGGCCAAGAATGTTTACTGTATTAATTGTAAGGTATTTAATGTGTTCGTTTTTATTGTATATTAACATTCAAATATTGCAAAATTTTCTCAAAAAAAAAGAACAAAAAAAAACCCAAACAAGAAAATGAAATAATAGGGAACAGCGAGTCAAGAATCAAAAAAGAAAAAAAAAACAAAACAAAAGGCCAAGACAGGAAAAAAGTACATCCACCGTGCTCGGATACTGAGTTCTTTAACTAGTTATTACAAATAGTGATTTCATTCACAGTAATACTAATACACATTACATTAAACAAGTCTTTCAAGTGAAACAGTATCATCAATCAAATATACTATACTCTATCCAACTGCAAGTTGGAGTGGGCGTGTCCAGTTAAACTTCCAATTTCAATTGTTGCCAAAGTAGAATTAACAATGTCTAACAATTGAAATTTGAAGCTTAACTGGACACACCTATTCCACTTTCTTTGGACAGATTATAATTGTGGTAAAAGTTACAACAATCCGAAGCCAGGGATTGTTGTGGTAAAACAATACTCAGTCATTGTTGTGAATTATTGTGGTAAGACAATACTTAGTCGTTCATATGAATTTACGAAACTGAAAAATCTAAGGGTGATTCTTTCGACAGTTCGTTGGAGAAAATGCATCTCTAAGCTTAATTTTGGTCTTAAATGAAAGATCTTAGTCAAAGTTAGTTATTTTGTCCATAATTGCTATTAATTAGCGGTAATTTACAATTCAAAATTGCTTACGCTGGCAAATCAAACAATCCTCTCCACAATGACGTCACAATCAACAACTTTGCTACTGTCCGGGACTCAAGAGATGACCTCTGAGTTGCACAAATCCACCACTACACGGCAGAAACGTTTGGGTAAGTTCATTTCTAAAAAGACGAGGCCAACGAGAGACAGCCCAGGCAACATCTCCTAGAGAGAAGGCCTGTGGACAAAAGGTGTATACATTGTTACATCATCATCAAGCGGCCAAATTTAGGGCTTATTATTGGTAGAAATACGAATAAAAATAGCCGCTTGATGATGATGTAACAATGTATATACCTTTTGTCCGCAGGCCTTCTCTCTAGGAGGTGTTGGCCTAGGGCACTCAAAAGTCCTGACCATCGGGGTCCGGGCAAGAATCCATCCTTCCAACAAACGAAAAAATACTGATTGTTAAAATCCAAGATGGAGACAATGAAGGATGAATTGTTGCCCGGATCCCGATGGTCAGGTGACTTTTGAGTGCCCTGGCCCAATGACGTATATTAAAGATAGACTCCGAATCCTATTGTTAACAGCGACAAAAAGTGGAGCAAATTGAGCCATGACAGTTCTGGGCAGGAGTGAGCCGTGGAGTAATTAGCTGTCTGGCTGCTTTGTTTTTGAAGATTTTGTGCCCGAGGAATAATTAATTCAAAACCATTCTTCAAACTTGTTCTGCGTACAACTGTACAAACAGACAAGAAAAAGGACCAGGAATCATTTTCCAGAAAAATAAATCAAAAATACGTAACTAAAATGAAAATACGTTACTGAAAGACAATCGAAACGAAATTGAAATTGAAACCATGATCGAAAAATTGCTTATAAAATATAATAAAATACTTCAAATACAAAGTCAAAGAAAAGATAAACTTATCAGTCCGTGATCGGCGTGTGAAAGAATTATTAATCAGAACTCTCGTGTTTAGCCATGTGTTTTGCATTATCTTCACTCACTTTCAGCCATGACAGTTCTGGGCATGGAGCTTCCCAATTTGCTTCAAGTTACAACAATATGATTCGGAGTCTATCTTTAATATAAGTCATTGCCCTGGCCTGTCTCTCGTTGGCCTCGTAAAAAGATTGGACCGGGATATAGCAATTGTTGTCATCATTTTCTCCGGCAATTGTTGTCATATTTTCTCTTGCGTCGCATGTTGTCTCTCCTCGTGTCTGCGTTGTTTTTGTTGCGCGCGTGCTTTAGACAACAATTGCCGGAGAAAAATATGACAACAATTGCAATATCCCTATCCAACCTTTCTCGAAATGAACTCACCCAAACGTTTCTCCACAGAAAGATCTGTTTGCTCGTATTACACAGAAAGATCGGTTTTCCATGAATATCTCCCATTACTTGTTACTTTTATTTTTTGCTTTGACAAAGGATATTCTCTATCCAAACGTCAGGGTCTTACCACTCTGTGTCTAATTTTGTTTTATTCCAGGGTTTTGTGTCTCCTCTTTCTTTTCTTCTACATCCTCATTTATTATGAAGAAAAAAAAACTGACCGATGAGATGGGAAATGTCAAACTCTACTATCTTGAAAAATTAACATGAGATGACCCGTTAACCAGTCTGAAAATGACATCAAACATTAACCAGAATCAATTTATATCCTCCAATCCAAACTCGTTAAACCAGTCGATTAATTTGATATACTCTCTCGCAATCTCAAATTCTAAAAGCTGAAGAGTCACGGTTGTTGAATGTTGAAAAGAAACGCTCGGTCTTTTGCTGAAATTGCATTTCTTCTCATCTGAGAAATCCCAATATGTCATTTGCAGAGTTCTGAAGATGTTTCTCACGTCCCTTCCTCTTATCAAGACCTGATAGATGGCTACTTCACAGTAAAAAGTCATGTGCTGAGACAAGTCACGTTACACCATGTTTACTACCGATTATCAGCAGAGGATATGGCGGGGTCCTCATGAATCAATGAACTGGTTGGTGCATATATTCCATGGATCTGGAGGACGTATCAGGATCTGAAATATACTTTGTTGGTGTGGTTGCGATTCATTGCTCAAAAGGTCATGTGAACTCCAAAAATTTGAGGCAGATAAGAGAAGTCGTTAATGAAACTGTTCACCAAGGCTTGCAATATTGCACAAACATCTGCAATTTTTAGTATTAAAGAAGAGGTGCTACCATCTGAAAATTGGCATTATTGTGGGTCCGGTCTAGAAAATGATCGTTCTGAAAGCGTTTTGGAAAGACTGCATGTGTGGTGCAGCGCTATTAGTGGGGCCTCCAAATAAAAAAATCATCAGGCTATATTGAAATAATATAACTTGAAAATATGGTTATCAGCTTGAGTGTGGTTTTGATGCCATACAATACACCTAATTGTGTGTGCTTTCTGCCCTCCCCCACTGGGCCGGAATCTCGGGTATGTTGCACCCATTGAACCTTCCCATTTGATCCGGCCTTGTGAGAACTGTCCAACACACAAATGAGCCATTTTGTGAAAAGGTGGATGGTTTCGTCCTGTAAAAAGAGGTTGCTCAGAGAAATGGCAGCATATGCGGCAGCAGCTATGTCGACAGTTCATGAGATTGGCCTGGATGATCTTGATGGAATAGTCGCCAGGTGATCATATGCAAAGCATATCTGCTCAACGTGCAGTCCAGTAAAGAAGACGTATCAGCATGTTGATAGTTTCTGATTCCAGCAAAATGAATTATCTCATCGAACAATTGGACATATCTTCATGAAAGCCTTGGATTGAAATGCTGATTGAACAAAACCATGGACATAATCTGATAGCAGCACATATGCAAGAATGCCCCACTAAATGAGGGGTAACTAGTAGATGACGGTGGTAATGAGTTGTTTTTCTGGATGAAGCCTAGGTGTACCTGAATTACCAATAAACAACGCACCGTTTTCTGTCGGTAAAGAAACGACAAAGACCTAAGACTGTGCGTGAATGTAAAGAAGGGTTTTTCAAGATCTTGGTCTTAGCTGAATATTGTTTCCTAGGGCAGTTGAGAATCCATCGCGTACGCAGTAACGCCAAGATCAATGCAGCGTATTTAGCGGAGACGGTCCTGTATGATGAAGATATGTCTTATATGTATAGTACTGACAGTTAGTAGGACTGGATACATATGGATAAAGCATAGAGCTTGTCGCAAGGTCTTCGGTACGCTACTAGAAGTGAAAGGCGCGCAAAGGTGCAAACCTTTTGGTCATCCCACTTTCATCCAGTACCATGGAATTACCTATGGCTTTATATGGATTTGTTCTGTTGAAAAGGGGACTCTGACGAGAAGGAATGCAAACTATTGAAGGACTTTGTAAAGCCGGCCAAAACGTGTGGCACGAATTTTCTCTACATCATTTCGACGCATTTTATGCAGTGGAAATTTCGGTGCAGAGCTGTTGTCCAGGCTGTGGTGAATCTGTGGTGAATCTGAGATAAGAGGTAGATACTTATTTGCCTCAAGAATTAAAATAACACAAAAAAAGGATTCCCAATTGACTTTCATAATTTCAGAGTTGAAACCTCAGAAAAGGAATCCCCACTAACAGCCTCAGTAACTTCGGTAATACCTACATGGCCAAGCTGAAATGGATTAAAATAAAAATCAAGAGATCGTTAGGACTAGCCTCTACTTACCATTATTCACAATAAAAACGTCTAACACTGGGAGACAGCTTAGCAGCCTTTAGAATCTTGGGAACAGCTTTGCTGTACCGGCTCAATTGGTCGAGGTTAATCTGCCAGATCATGCAATTTTTCCCTTCGTTATTTAGATTAATTTAACCTCTTACACTAATTACCATAAAACCGAATCAGAAACAAATAAAAAAAACAACCCAAATTACTCTACAAACGGACAATAAGCCCTACTCATTGAACGTCTTAAACCAACTCATTACAAAATTCATTGATTGTTACAATTTTGCAATCTATTTTTCGATACTATTAGCACTCTCACAATGTTTATGTGAAGATGGTTTTCAAATATTTTCAGGCAGCCGCATGTCCCATCATGCTCGCAGCCGATCAGAGAGTTTTGACAATTGAGCATTGCGAAATGCCATTTACCAATCTCTAGTAATCGCGCAATCCCAGAATATTCTTCTGTTTTCTTATCGATTTTACAAATTTAAAACTGAATTCTCTTACTTGATTTGTGCCTTTACAGGATAAAAGGAATGAGCCTTATATTCAAGCGCATTATAAAAGGTACATAAGATTGCGTTTTTCTTTGTATAGGACTTCGAGATAAATATTCATACATGAATCTGCGGGTACGAATCTGCGACATTATAAGTGTCTTCTAAAATTGGGTTTTCCCATATATTTTCTTGAATAATTGACAATCCGTAACTTTCCATCTTTTATTTAAGGTCGTAAAACTGTCCTAACTAGGTTCACTTTTATTTCTATCCTTAGCTATTGTTCAAATCACAATGGCTAATCGAATCGTAGCAGCAAAGGCCCTTACAATTAGTACTGTTTTTTTATTTTTTATTTTTTTTCATTTTTTTTTTACTAATTTATTCAAGCTTAGGTTACCGCAAGTTGAAGAAATGCAGTGAACATTGCACCAATGGTAAGATTTCCTAATTGATCTTATGAAAAATTTCCAAACCTCTGTATTGTAGAGGATCAAATGCATCGTATAATAATAAAAATTCTATCCAGAAGATGGATGCTTCATAGATGACAATTTTTGTTCCAGAACATCACGGCGACTTCCAGCATCTTCAGTGCAACCGGGTTCTTTCAGAGTCGGAATTTGAATCCTATAGAGAACATTGTAAAAAGTCATGCACTTTGAAAGATGCTGAATGATTTGAAAGATGCTGAATGCTAGCATATATTAGATGTAGATTTTTCACTTGAACATCTTATGGCACCCATGACCAAATTGCAAACGTGATGCAATTCGGACTAAAGGATGCTCAATACGAAATTAATAAAAGTTTTCTAATTCAGTGGCCGATGTGTGTATGAACAGAACAAGAATGAAAAAATTTAAAACGTATTTAATAATGCTTTTTGCTATACATTTGGAAAAGACGTAATCGCCTATTTTTTAGTAATCGTAATCCATTTTCAACTTCATTAACGCCATCTAGAATAATTGCTCCAAAACACACAGAATTCTATTCTTTCTTTAGGCACAGATGTTCAATTAAGAGGGGAATATTTAATCAAGTGAAGCCAAATTATCTTGACGGAGAGTTTTTATTCTTTGACAACAACGAACTTGTTAATGAACAGTTTCATTAAAACTGTTATTATAATTAAGCACCGATAGCAAAAGACTTGTGGCTTGTTTTTCCCGTGGTTTGGAGAAAGTATAGTTTTCGTATATTCTTATTTTTAACATTTGAATTAATTCTACTGCATTGCGTTATTTTGCATGTGCTTAACATTTTAAAACTCTTTGCAGGCTGTCTACTTTAGGAATCAACAAGAAACGAAAGAGAGAGAGAGAGAGAGAGAGAGAGAGAGAGAGAGAGAGAGAGAGA
>JAHWFO010088391.1:0-14310 GCA_023313115.1 Rhysida immarginata | reverse complement strand
CTCAAATAAACAATTAAATGCTGGTAGTAAGCAGAAAAAAGAATAAATTAATATTCAGAATGCTATTCTCATTTGAATAAGCATTATAATAAACTGGGACTCCACATTTTGTTTAACAAATTCCAGAAAAGTCGTAAACTTCGAATACGATTGTTTCTTATCGCATAAGAAAATCCAACGTTGCACTAAGATTAAGGATTTAGGAGTAGTATTTAATTCGAAGTTGACCTTTTCTGACCATATTGATTCATTGATACCAGAAATTAGCAAGCGTCTTGGAATCATTAAACGATTAGCAAATTTCTTTGGGAAGAAAGAGACTTTTGAATTACTCTACAAAACTGTTGTGCTGCCTAAAATTTGTTATGCAGCCTGGATTTGGTATTCTGGGAGCACTCAATCATTTGATCGTCTCCAAGCCAGACTTTGAAATTTTAATTTGTTTATTATTCAAGCATTGCACCTTTCTGATAGTCTCTCCGGCTCCTCTTTTTGATCTAGCACAAATTATTAATATAATACTCTTGAATATTCTAAGTAAAGTCATTAGGGGGCAACTTTGCTCCCCTCGATCTGTTGAACTAATTGGTTTTCGAGCTCCAGGTGGCAATAGGAAGAGCCAAATGTTGGTCTTTCTAGGAAAACCAAGAACGAATGCTGTAGCATTAGATCTGGCTTTTAAATTAATAAATCTTTTTAACAAAAGTAAAATTGATTATGATTTTTTCGATGATAAATCTTCGTGATTTTAGATGGATTTTTTTGTTTCATTATTATTACTATAAATTATCATTATTGTCTATTACTTTTTTACGAATTGTCTTTTGTGTTGTCCTTGTTTGTTATTCATTTGACTGAGAGTGTATTTATTTATTTATTTATTATTATGTTTTTCTTCTTTTTTTTCTGTATTCAATTTTTTGGTATTTAATATGTATTTTTATTAACCCCTTTTTGGGCTTTTGCCTGTTGGGGGACAACACAGGGCTTTACCTTTCGCATTATATCTGGTTGGTTACTCCCCTGTAGTTGTTACAATTATTATTATTATTATTATTATTATTATTAATTTTATTAATATATATTAACAAAAGTCTACTTGATAATTAAGTAGCATAAGTTCAAATTGGCATATCATGAACGTGGGTAGAAGTTGAGGTCAGTAGTGGCAATATCGACACTTGCTGAAGCACCATAGGCAACCGGTCTGTTTTCATGAATGACGTTCACTCCGGCAATGCTGTCGGAAATAGAAATACAAAATAAAAGACCCCATTAATACATAGAAATTCCGGAGTCAATCTTAGTCAGTATAACTTAATTACCACTAAGCTATGGTCTAGTTCTTAAAATACTTTTGCTTACAGCTAAGAATTTTCCGCTCATGCCAGGAAAACAGCAGCCATGTGTCCATGAAAGCCCTTTGTTACCTGCAAGTTTATGTGCATAGCTAGCGTTTTTCCTGACGTTGATCTCGTTTAGGCTTGCTTCTTTCCTCGATTCACTAATATTGCATGAGGTGGCAAAAATGTCTTTGAATGATACCGAGGACGATGATGTTGGGTAGATGAACTCAGCGATCTCAGCTGGGTGCTCCCACACATGTCTTGTAGTCATGCCAGAAAATTTTGGCTCCCCTTTCCTCTCGGAGATCTGTCGCTCAATGATGTCTTCTAACATTAATTCGGTCCTGCGTAGCGCTATCCCATTGACTCCAACTCGCTTGGACGTGGCAAATGATGCTTTCCTCCATCCTATGGAAACATGGCTGCGTGGCGAGAGCATAGCCCAGAAGTCGCTTGCTAGCTTCTCGCTTCTTTAATCACTCCCGAGGCAAAGTTATAATTTTCTTGACCAATAAATACTTTGGTCTGTATCTTCTTTTCTGCTTCCATCTTCAAGCATAGTTGAAACTCCTCTATCCTTCCTGGAAAACAGCGATGCTCTGCGTTTCCATCATTATTTTTTCTTATTGCTCATTGGATGATATCTTCTGTGCTCAACCAATGAGCAATCGGCAGAACCACAGACTCTAGCGGGGGAGACCGATCGCCATGCTCCTGATCGCCTCTGAAATCGTGGACAACAATTAAGATAATAACAGAAAAAAACACCTCTTATCCTCAAAATATTTTACTAGACATATACGTATTTCGAACCCTTTGGATTCATTATTCAATGTCAAAGGAATAATCGGTACAAATCGTAAATCTTATATTTAAAGGGGAAGAGGTTGCCAATCCTCCAATCACTGCTACCTCGCAAGAAGGACAGCCAATGAAGAACAAGGGAACCTCTTCTTACAAAAGCGCGGACCTAGAAGAAATACCCAGGCCGCTAAATAATACAAGATACAACGAAAGAGATAATAAAATCTAAACAAAACCCTATAGAAAACAAAAAAATCGATAACTGGATATATCGAGAAACATTATACATAACAAATATCAACATTTAGACAGCTTCAATGATTTAATTAACATTGAATCCCCTATGGGCCCGTGTCACCATTCAGCAATGAGTCCGGGTTCTTCCTGGCGATTTCCAGTGTTTCAAAGGCGTTGACTGCGTTCCTGTTTCTCACGTGTCTCACTAGTCTGCAGTCCTTCAGTAAAATATCGTGTTTTGTATCCAGCATGTGTTTAGCCCCAGCTGATTTTTCTGGGCGCCCGTATCTGGCATGGGTTGTGTGTCCCTTAAATGTTTTAAGGATATTCTTGCAGGTTGGCCCTCGGTAGACCTTGGAACATTTCCCACATGCTATTTCGTATATCCCTTGTTGAAGTAAAGGAGGAGTTTTGTCCTTTGGGTTACCCAAGAGGTTCCTCAATACGTTTAAATTTTTATAGGCAATGGTCAACTTCGCTTCTTTAAAAATGGGCCGTAATTTGGCTGTCAAAGTCCTATTGAACGTAATCGCTAATCTATATCTTGAAATAAGTTTGTTGCTGAGGGTCGTTGACTCTTTTACTTCCTTGATGAAACTTTTTCTCCGATGTAGGTCCTTGACTAGTCCATTTTTATACCCGTTCGATTTAGCAATCTCCTGTATTCATTGTATTTCCGTCTTAAACCTTTTCTTGGACAAGGGTATATTGAGTGCCCTCTCAATTTGGAACACAAAGGCCGACAACTGTTGGCTCCAACAATGGTTGGAATCGTGGTGTATATAAACATCGGTTGTGCGTTGGCTTTCGATAAACATCAAATTCTAATTTTTTCCCTGTTCGAATAATTCTGATGTTCAAGAAGGGGATGGCTCCATTTTCTTCCAACTCTGTCGGGAATTTTATACTTGGATAAAAACTATTAATGTAGTTGAGAAAAGATTGCACGTCCGATTATGGCGAAAACATCATCCACGTATTGATACCACACTTCCGGAAAGTATTCTTCCTTCGAGGCTAGTCTTGCTTCGAATTTTCTGATGAAAATTTCTGACATTATGGGGCTTAAACAACCTCCCATAGGGGTTCCTGATGCCATTAAATTGGAAAAAGTTGTTGTTAACACAAAGGTTACACAGGGAAAGTAGGTCGTCTATAACCTCTAGTTCTAGCTTATTCTCCAACAGTACCGTCCTCAAGAAAACCTTAGTTTCTTTTATGGGGAGATTAGGGAAAAGGGAGATGACATCAAAGAATACTAATATGCAATCCTCAGATAACGTCACATCTTTAAGTTTTTCCACTAAATGAACACTATTCTTCACAGATAAGTCCAGTTTGTATAATTATAGCTTTGATAAGTAGTTGACTAAGTATGTCGGGGCAGAAATATTTGATACAATCGGGCAAAACTGATTCCCGGGTTTATGTATTTTAGGTATATTCTGCAATATACTGTATAATTATAGAGAAAGGTTTAATGTATAGAATACATTATTTTTCGTTTCCTTAGACCTAATAATTACAACTTGGTGGCATAAAAATGGAATAATGGAAGTTGTTATCATAAAATGGCACAGACACAAGACGTGTTAAACCAAAATGCAACTACAGCACCTGGCGAATTTAATTTACAAAATTCAAGGCTATTTAGCTATATGTTGCACAAAAAAAATTAATTAATAAATGGACAAGTGCGAGTCGAACTCGCGTGGAGAGGGTTCCGTACGGTGAATATGTTATCTACCATAGTTTTTTTTTAAATCTGGCCCGAATTTGTAAAAAAATTATGTATGGCACCGGATTTTAGAGGGAATATGCTGAATATATTGCCTATTGCTGAATTCTGTCTTGTCGTATATTCTTGAATATGTGGAGTAAGACCAAGTGACAGAAGGTATTCTGATATTTAATTTTTTGATTTGTCCTTAAAATTAATATTGAAGCCTCCTACTATAATAATCTTTTCGTGTACACCGATAGCATTCCTTAAGCATTCGACAGCAATTTTCGGAAGGCATTTTGGTGATTTATATACGGTTACAAATTGAACACAAAATGCTTTGAATTTGAAGTCCCGGTATATCATGTAGAATGGATTTTTTCAGTGAAGAGGTAAATTCCTGTCTTTCGGATTTTTCTTAGAATGGATGGTCCCTTCGCTCTATGTTGTAGTGATTGAGTTATTATTTAACCAATTTGGTCGTTTAATTTAGCTTTTTGAGGTTGTTCTGTTTACCTACAAGCATAATTATCCCGGGCGATGCCAGGTCCTCTGCTAGTCTATATATTTTGAAGGATGTGTGTTTGTGGGTTTGTTTGTTTGTTTCTTATGCAAATCTACAGTTTTATTCTGTTCTTGATGAAATTTTGCATACTTGACATCGAGAGTGGGAATTGCAAAAACATCAAAGGGAACATCTAAAGTAAGATTACGTGACTAAGAAATTATTTAGGCTAGCAGCGGCATACATGGAGAGGTCCATCCATTGTGAGCATTTAAAATTTTTTTCCGAGTTTTCATTATGAATTTTTACTGTATTAATTCTAAGCATTTTCATGTGTTTATTTTTAAGATATGGCAAAATTTAATTTAATCTTTTGAAATTGTTCTCTTTACCTAAAAGTGTAATTATTCCAGGCAATGCCGGGTACCTTTGCTAGTCTTCTCTTCTATATATATAAAGAAGGATGATTGTCTGTTTGTAGGTTGTTTGTGGGTTTGTTTGTTTGCTTTTTATACAAATCTACAGTCTTAATTCTAAGCGTTTTCATGTGTTTATTTTTAAGATATTGCAAAATTTAATCATAAAAACAATCCGAGCCACGCCCGGGGTTATCACCTAGCTTATTTTGTAGCACATCAGATCCAAACATTTCATAAAAATACATTTTGACTATATTCTGTGGGAATGTATATATTTTGGAAACTAAGATGTTGATAATGCGATGATTGAACATTCGTTTCCAAGAATCATTAATAATGAGCATAAAATGATGATGCAGTGACTGAACATCAATAAGGCAGCATCTATTGATTAGGAAAAGGAGTCACGCGTGTCTCCCTTAAGATCACAATCAAACGTCCAGACGACTGGCGAAAAATTTATGTGCTTGGAAAGGAAAGAGAAAGAATTATATTAGGCTGGTCAATTTGCATGAAAAGTGTTTCTACAGGAATATTCCATTTTTTTGTCAGTAGAAAGGGAGTATTCCATTTTTTTGTCATTTTTGAAGATAGATTATCTTTATTAATTTTCCATTGTTTAAAATATTTGTTTGTGTGTGATATAGCTATATAGCCTTGAATTTTGTAAATTAAATTCGCCAGGTGCTATAGTTGCATTTTGGTTAAACACGTCTTGTGTTTGTGTCATTTTTATGATAACAACTTCCATGATTCCATTTTTATGGCACAAAGTTGTAAAAAGATAAAACAAAAACAAATAAATAAATAAAAAACAAATAAAATAAAAAAAATTATTTCTGACTATATTATAAAAACGTGTAAGTGTGCCGTTCGGCACTCTCAGTCTTAAACGAGTAAATCATGAATCTAGCATGTCTCTGATCATTGGTCTGTTCTCACCTTTTAATCATCTTTTAATAAGAGATGTTATTAATCTCACTAATTACAGTTTGTTTAGAAATACCATAGAAATACCAATTTGGCAACTTGTATTGCTAAGGTATCTGCGACCCCATTTCTGATTGGTGTAAATCCTGTACTATATTGCGAACAATTTTGGCCTAAAAAGCACCCAAATTTGTGGGATCATATAACAAAAGAATAATATTAGCCCTGCAAAGGCTGACGGCAGCTGGGGCGGGGTTAGTTGCATTCTGTGCGGATGAAATTCAGACGAAATTATCATGTAATATAGATTCAGTAAGCAGTGTCTAGTTCATTATACAATACAATAATTCACTTTTTATTTGAATTTCTCGTCGCCAAAAGCTAATGCGAAAATTACCTCTTCCAAAGATGGCAACTCCCGAACTGCCTCGAACTAACAAAGTTCCTTTCTGTCCTAGTGAAATTCACACGAAATTACCGTTTAATGTTCATTATCAAATTGCCCATAATATGATAAGAGTTTTTTTCGTGAAAATAAGGTGTCAAAAAACGGGGGTCGTCTAATAATCGTAATCTCAGATCTGGAAAAAAATTTGGTCTCTGCCCCCTCCTCCTGATAGAAGAGCGGTTGTTAAAAACCTGTCCATTTTAAGCCTAAGCACAAGATCAGCAATTTTTCATAATAAACATGTAAAAATGCACATCCTTTATTTTTAAATGAATATTTTTAATATTACAGTTCAAAATGGTTTAATAACTTAAGAATTTTTACAGAAATTAACTTTTTTAAGCACTTCCACTGCCATTGCTATCCCAGAAGCTATTGCCAACTATGACATCAGGTTAATTTAAGCCCATTCCCAAAGCAACAGATATGGATAATTAAATTTTAAAAGTCAAGCAATGTACAGTGATAATTTTTTTTGTCTTAATAAACGGTAGAATTTTTATAGGCAATGTCAGAAAAACTAACATCGACTAAAATGGGTCGTTGCTTTAATCATCAACCAAACGAAGACATCAGCTTTTTCTAATAAATTAGTTATTTCTTTTTGTAATTTTGTAATTTGGAATAGTAAAGGTCCCGGTATATTTAAGCGTTATTTCATTACAAGACATTAATACATTAACATAAACAGCTATTCAATATCTGTTTAAGAAAATCAAGAGAGTTTAAGAAAATTGAAATGAAACATCGATGGTGCAAAAAACATCAAAAAATTGCTGGTCGATACTTTTTGAACATCATACATTAGCTAACATCGATACCATTGCAAAAATAATTCTCAATTTACAGACATGCATTAAGAAATCTAATCGATGCTTTCAAATGAAAAATTTGCTTAAGAAATTGAACATGCAAACTTTTTTAGTGCATTTGCTCCCCTTTCATCTGTTCTTGGCATTTCCTTAAACACAATTTTTTCTTAACCTTCAACTTTCAAAACCATCCAATGTTCTCTTTTGGACTTTCATGATGACTCTTAATGGTTTTCTTTTTTAATTTTTGATAATGACAAGAATGTTGTTTTTTTTATTGTGAGTTTAAATTCTAAACAAAGGAATAAAGGTGAGATTGAAGGGATTGTAAAAAATAAAAAAAATAAAAAATGAGGTGCCAAAAAATTGAGAAAGAGATCCCTAAGTTCTCTACCAGTAGTAGCAGAAAATAGTTTTAGAAATTGCAAATTACATCGCGTAACAGCTGTGTATTCCTTAGGTATACCGTATGATTAAATATTCAAAATCGTCTTATGCTTGGGGCAATATGGTAATTATACAGCATATGCAGCGTCCAGTTCATAATAAAATACATTAATTCTCTTTTTATTTGAATTTCTCATCGTCGAAACCTAAAAAATGTATGCTTTTGCATATTTTATTTCTCGCGATGAGCCTAAAATGAGGATCGCATTATACAAGAGGATAGCATTTTTGCTGGTTTTGTGTGCTGAAAAAATGGAATCGCATTATACAAGGGGGCGCATTATAATAGAGGATTTACAGCCTGGCATGCATTGTAATGTTATGTTATTTTGGAGAACCAGAACCTGCAGGAATTGACAACATTCTAAGGTAATATTAGAAGTGATCTTGGAGGATTTTATGGCCTTAAGGGCTGCCTGACTATGAAGATTTTCCTACTAACATAGATTTTATCCATGCATATCTGTAGGCAGTAGATAATAGCTAACATCTCCGCCTGGAAGACCATGACCTAACAAATGAGTCAACAAAAGTGTAGATTTTTGGGATAGCCACAGTTAACACCCTGGCCAGAGAATCCATGATGTCTGGAGCCATCCATATACCAAATGATGGTGACCTTTGGAAAATGCCAACTCCCCTCTCTCTGCTCTACCACAGGGTCTATCATGACCTCGTTCGTGAGCTTTGGGAGGGTTCTAGTTTCCATTATATTGGAAGGCATATAATTGATTAATTCACCCCAGGGAGTCTACCCATAGCCCTTGATTACCCAGATGATATGAAGTTTTCCTAGCGATTCCTTAGATATAAATATCCATTGGAGTCAAAGAAAGAATTACTTCCATGGCCTTAGTTTGTGTAGTTGAAACAGTGTCCATGATACCCAGGCAGGCCAACCTTCATAGGGAGTCCAACGTGGCTTCAACAGTAGACTGCTCAATCTTACACCACCAAACCAGAGCACAGTATGCTAAAATAGGTCGAATGGCTGTAATGTACATTTACATTTACCTAGGAAGCAGCGACATCGATAGAGTGCCACTTTAACATGGTTTATTTTTTTATGAAGATATTGGTTCCAGGTCAGTTTACTATCAAGGGTGACCCCTTAGTATTTGGCCTCCTTCTTAACAATGATCTTTTCACAGAATTGGTGTTAGATGAAAAGGAATAATTTCTTTATGGCATGTATAAGGTATAAGTGTAGTCTTCGAAGAATTAACCCTTAAATTCTGCTCAATCCACCATGTCTGAACCTCATACAAAGCAGATTGCATCAGATCCAACAAGGTAAGTTAATCAATAACGGTTATGTAGATGAGTATGGCATCAGCATAACCTTGGACATATGTGTCACGATATTTTAACTTTTAAACCAAAAGGGTTTGAATCCATTTACTCGATAGTGGAGCAATAGCTTTAGAACTCAAAACATTGGCAATTGAAGTATAAGAGGTGTTGTTGAAGCCTCCCTCAATATCGAGAAAGGCTGCAAGTGCAAACTCCCTGTACTCAAAGGTTTTTTCGATTTTAACCACCAAGTAATGTAAGGCTACCTCTGTAGATTTGCCTGGTTGATAGGCAAATTGATTAACATGAATGGTGTTAGATCAAAAGTTCAACCCAATAGTTTCTCTAATTCGCCTATCTTTTTGAAACATTTAAGTACGAAAGAAGATAAACTAATAGGTCGAAAACTTTTGGCTAGGTCATAGTAGCTCTTACCAGGTTTCAGAATAAAGACCACTTTGACCAACCTCCACAGATTAGGAATAGAGCCTGGGGCTAAAATAGCCCTAAAGATAGAACATAGGATCAGTGAGATCACATCCGATACTTTCTAACCTTCCCATTTTAGAATATAGCCTCTGATATCTTCGAGCTAGTTCAAAAGTCGTGCAGGGGGAATAAGTACATCTTAGTTAAGAAAAACATCTTCACACGGCTGAAGCACTTTCCAACCAAACAGCAGAGACGGTGGCGAGAGCTTTTGCCAGGAATATCATCTGTTGTTATGGTGTGCCTCACCAGATAATTAGTGATCGGGGTGCTAATTTTACCTTTGAGGTATTCCAAGTGCGTTGTGAGGACTTGGGGATCCGTCACCAATTAACCACTGCATACTAATTAGTTCATGGAGCACTGTAATAAGATGCTCTGCGAGACCATTAAGGCAGCTGTCTTTGAGTCGAAGACAGCTGGCGCTCTTGTCTGCTTCTACCATCCGAGTGTCCCTGATCATGTTGAAGAGGTTTGCACTTAAGATTATTTGATGGTGGCCGCATTATCACACCCCGACCCGGGCCTTATTAATTTTCGTTTTATTTCTTAGTTTTCACTAAGGACTTTAATATTCTTAAATTCTCTTCCTTTTGTTGGTGTTGGTAGACACTAACCCATATCCCAATAATAACCCAGCTCTAGTTGTTTTGAGTCCGCAGAACATCTTGCGAGGTACAGGCACATCACAGTGAAAGCTATGAGGTTCCTTGTGGTAATGGGCTGGAAGAAGACCGAGAGACCACCATACTAGCGGGGCCTCTATCCTTGCCCTAAGCAGCAGTCCCTGATAAGGGGCTGTTTCCGACTCAGACAGCCACCTGAGAAGGTGCTGCCCAGGCCGGATCGCTTCGATACTTACTTGCTTACCCCCGGACACTTCAGTTCAGTTCCGGACAATCTATAGACGTAGCCAAATGCCTCGTCATCAATCTAAAGATGTAGCGAAACCACAGCCAAGTGAACGGGCTTGGCAGAATCAGCGGGGAAAGAAGACACTGTTGAGCTTGACTCTAGTCTGGCTCTATGAAGAGACACGGAGGGTGTAGCATAAGTGGGAGACAACGTACCTCCCCAAGGAGGGGCGTCAGTTGCTGTTGAAATACCATTACTTTAGTTGTTTCTTTGCTTAGTTGGTGAGGCGGGAACCCGAGCTTCGAGGTCGGGCTTCTAACGCCAAGCACGGATGTGGTGGTGCGATGCCTCCAACAGAGGTGGCGGCTGCTCCTTCCATGTGACCTGCTCCAAAGACACTGTCAGGTGGGGAGTTTGACTGGGGCGGTACTTCTGTCAAATGGTAATGTAGGTGTCCTAAGACAAGCTCAGCGAGGACGGAAACCTTGCGTATAGCAAAAGGGTAAATGCTGGCTTGATCCCGATCTTCAGTACGAATACGGACCGCGAAAGCGTGTCCTATCGATCCTTTTTAATTTTAAGAGTTTTAAGCAAGAGGTGTCAGAAAAAGTTACCACAGGGATAACTGGCTTGTGGCAGCCAAGCGTTCATAGCGTTGTCGCTTTTTGATCCTTCAATGTCGGCTCTTCCTATCATTGTGAAGCAGAATTCGCCAAGCATTGGATTGTTCACCCACTAACAGGGAACGTGAGCTGGGTTTAGACCGCACAGAGACAGGTTAGTTTTACCCTACTGATAACCGGTCATTGCGATAGTAATCCTGCAGTACGAGAGGAACTGCAGGTTCGGACACTTGGCACGTGTGCTTGGTCGAGCGGCCAGTGGTGCGAAGCTACCATCCGCGGGATTATGACTGAACGCCTCTAAGTCAGAATCCTGTCTAGCCGCGCAACGATACCATCAGCGCCTCAAACCGAGGGAGGTAGCGCTAGGCATGCAGGGCAAGATAGGGGAGTGAATCCCAGGCCCACCGCCTGACGTTCACCCCTGCAAACGACCGAATCCGATTTCCTGGGTGGTCGAGTCGTATATCCACCCGGGGTCACGCCGTGATCACTTGATCCCGTGCGCTCGAAGCAGAAGTGCCAAATCGTCCGCAGACGACTTAGGTACCGGTCGGGGTGTCATACTTAGTAGAGAAGCGACCACACTGCGATCTATTGAGACTCTGCCTTCGACTGGGGGATTTGTCTGCAACAGACGGACGCGTCCCCTTTTTACGAAATTTTTACAATTATATATGAACAAAGCTACAGCATGGACATTGACACAACGTGCCTGGCTCGTTCTTTAATGCCGTGCAACCCTTGACTGCTGATGGCATTGGAGGCCTTGCTTATTTATTTTTTTTTTGGTTAATCCAAAATTTTAACTAAGTCCAACAAAGTAGGTCTATGTTATTCTCTTAGCCAAGGCAGGACTCTTGCCCTTTGATTCCTATCACCATTGCCGGCGACTACTTTCCTAATAAACTCCTGTGAACACACCTACAGCAAGAACAGTGAGGTGTATCGAAAGTTTGACTATGTCCGAATTGACGCAGGAACGTTGCAGGCACAAGTTAGCTGCCTGCTGCCGACCCGCGGATCTCGATTCGGACGACCCTCGATTGGCTATTAGCTGAACAGAGCTCGTTCATGGTGGAGGCAAAATTTTGACTAAGTCCCACCTGCAAAACTAACGGACGTACAGGCGCCAAAATTGGAACGATAGACGGGCTGCCTGCTTCCAGGAAACCGTCCAAGTTGCGTGTAGATATGTGGCATAAGAGCCGAGTTGCCAGCAAAAGTCGTCCGTTTGCTAGTGAACAGATCTCGAAGGAAAGCACAGAGGTCAACAGAATTACATTAGACCAGGGCTCACTTGAAAATGTAATAACTTTTACCCGTTTGCACATCACCGAGTTGAGTGCTTTCGATCTTGAATAGACTTATCTTAGAGGTACTCCTATGAAAAAATTTCGGACATCAACAGTCCAAAAATAAACATGCTACTTTTTCTGTTGTCTTCCCAGTGATGGGAAATGATTGCCAGACACGATGCTTTGACATGGGCATGGCAAAGCAGAGGCAGTCGCGCTTGTGGCTGCCTACTTTTCTGTGCAGAACAAGTGTAGGCGGTCCGGCACTATATATAGAGAGAGGGACGTTTTACGCAAGTGGAGAGAAGAGGGTTTAATATTACATATATTCTCCTGGATCCGTGTTTCCCCCACGGGGGAGTTCGAACGACGGACGAGCTGTGTTTGTTACCCTACTTGAAAACCTCTTGTCCGGCCCTCCATTTTGTGTCCCAAAACGCTTTCATTACTTACCCTGAAAACCAGATTCCATAGACGAACCTTTGTGCGTGACCCTTACGTACGAGTGCATGTCGGCTTGTGGGAATCGCACTGCCTGCCTGTTTTACCTTGAAAACCAGATCCCACCGATGACCTATCATGTGTGACCCTATGTACGTGTGCGTGTCAGCTAGTGGGAATCGACCTGCCTGCCTGCCTGCCTGTCCGTTTTCCCTTATCCAACCCATTGAATCCTAACAGTTTTCAAGTGCGAGTTGGCGGTGAAGCCTAATAAGCCCCTAGTCTGGGGCTGGGGTAACATAACACCTCTTAACCCTGGCCCGTCATCGTGCTGGTTCCCCGAACTGCAGCGGGCTGATGATGGTCGGGTTACGATTTGTTACGAGGAGAAGACTTACCCTAACTGATACAAACTAAAAAGAAAGGTCATAATTCTCACTTGAGGCCCGGTGTGGCGTGCTCCAATGTAAATCGAGAGAAACTGAAACAAAAACTGGTGTCCTAAAATGTCTGAAATAGCGAAAACAAAGCTAAAATGCCCCATCGACGGTTGCGTATGGAGGTCAAGCTATTACGAACACGTGAATCAGCTAATTGTTCGAGCGCATAAGATTCACTCCCCCAAGCGCCGAAGACCGCTCATCATAGATGAAGGAAGGAGCCACTTTTCCACAAAAGAATTTTAATAATCTTCATAAATGTATACATTTCAACTACCAGGTAGTCATCATCAGTATGAGTCCGCTCATCGTTGAACGGAAAAAGGAACTGATGTGTTTAGGCCAGAGAGCCTTGAACGATAATTTATTACATTCGCCGGCAAAGGATCCTGAAAGTACGGCTGAAGGGCTGGCAACAACGTCACCGACGTTGAATAATTTGGCATGTTCCGATGATGAGAGTGGAAGCTTATCTCAGGACGATGAGAGTGAAAGCTCGGGATCTGCTATTCCTCACTTGTCGTGTTCGTTCAATAGCAAAACACTGCGAAATGGGAAGGTCATTCGACCGAGCAAGCCCGAAGAACGTGTCTTTGACTTGTACTCTGAACACATCAAGGATACAAGCAAGTATTGGAAGGTAAAGATTGGCTTGGCCAGAAGTATTATTGGATTTATTTATGAGAAGGTGGGGCAGAAGATCAAACCCACTCTGGGTGGACCTACCAACTGGGTCCCCCTATTTGACATACGCTCGGTCGAAGATGGTGTCAAGTTGTTTGAGGAAGAATGAAAGATTTGCCCGCAGACCTTAAAGAAGTATATAACTGCTTTCATGGAGTGCTTAGCCGCCCAGCTACAGAGGAATAAGGGCCTATCTGACCCGAATTTCCGCGATTTTTAAGCAGCTAATGGAATGTTTGAAACTGAGAGGCCGAGCTTCCATTCACTGGGGTCGAGATAAGATGCAAGATCGTCTTTATCAGACCATCACTAGAGAGCTTGACAAGGAGAAAGGAAAATATGTCGTTACTGCTGCAATGAGAAGCCCGGAAGTGGCGGCTACTGTGTGTAGTCTATTATCGAAGGAGATCCTGAAACCAAAAGAGCGGAACTATCTCATTGGCTTCTGTGCCGCGTGCATAACACTTGTTCAGGGCAAAAGACCTGACGTCCTATGCAATTTAACCATTCAAGAGT
>JAHWFO010088387.1:0-27123 GCA_023313115.1 Rhysida immarginata | reverse complement strand
CCTTGTCCTGATCAGTTTGCACATAGTCACCTTGTGGTGTACAGAGTGGAGGAAGCTTAACATTCTTCTTCTTCTGTAAAGCTTTGACCATACTCCACCCCTCCGTGGGCACTACCTTGACGTGGTGGAGGGGCTTGAGCGCCTCAATGATAAGGGCTATGCTGGATAGGGACACCCACACCAGACAGGCCTTAGCTAAGGGGTCAGACTAAATGTGTCCGGTCGGTTGTGGATCCGCCCAGGGGACCGGTGCTCACAACGGAAGCTTCCGGAACAACACACCACTTTGGCCTCTGCTTCTCCGAAAGAAGGGATCCTGAAACTAGCCCGTTCAGGTCAATCGGCTGGTCGGCTCCTTGGAGTCGGCTTTAGGGTTAGATGCAACCTATAACCCTCTGATATCCCTGGTGCCAATGTGCATCCCCTTGTTGGGCTCGGTGGTGGGTGGGGAGTCAGAGGGCTGAAGTTTTTTTTGTAATTTATGGAAAATGGTAAAGGAAAAAAGCTGCCTAATGATGTGGGAAAAGTAGAGAAACAGGCGATGAAATGCGAAGATCCAAAATTCATCATTCTTGAATTGGTGGATGGGACATCTTTCTCATCTCTCTCGCCTTTTGTGGTGGATTGGGCTATTAAACGACTTCTAAGGAATGTAAAGTCTATACGGCGTTATTTTCAAAATAGCCTTGTAGTGGAAGTTTTTACCTCCAGACAGGTCCAACTTTTGTTGGAATGTGACCAACTAGGTAAGATAAAGTCTAGGGCTTACCCCTATCCATCCTTGAATTTCTGTAAGGGGGTCTTTACGAGCAAAGATCTAAGTTCTATGAATGACGAAACTCTTTTAAAGGAATTAAAAGACCAGGGGGTTAGAGGCATTAGACGTTTCACTTCTAGAAGGAATGGGGAGGTCCAACTTACTAGTTCTTTCCTTGTAACATTTGAAGGAAATATCTGCCCGATACGATAAGTCTGGGATATTTAAAAGCACGTGTTAGACCGTACGTGCCGTATCCCCTACGTTGCTTCCAGTGTTTGAAATTCGGACGTACGAAAGTGAACTGCAGATTTCCTGCACTTTGTGGCAGATGTGGAAAACAAGGGCATGAGAGGGATACCTGCGATTCTACACCCTGGTGTAGTAATTGTAAGGGTGAACATTCAGCTATCTCTCGGGATTGTCCAATTTGGAAAGCTGAAAAGGAAATACAGACAATCCGTATTAATAATAAGTGTTCATATTTGAAAGCAAAACGGACATATAACACTCGTAGAGAAGGATCTTCGCGATCCTATGCAGGAATGGTAAAACAAACGAGATTGACAAAATCGGTGGGAACTATGATAGTTATTTCACCATATAAGGAACATAATAACCTTCCGAAATTACAGCCCTCAAAAATGATACAGAAATTAGTAAAAAGAAAATGGGAAAAAAAAGACAAAATAAAGGAAAAGCCTAAGGAAGTTCAAAAGAGTTATAGAATACACAAGGAGAATGATAAAAATGAAAGGAAACGTCAAAGCGATTGCAAAAGTCCAGGAGAACAAAGAAAGCGACGATTGGGTATCCCAAGTGAAGAGGATCCTCCTGCGGGCTCAGAAATGAGTTCATCATCTGAGTTTGAAGTCGACGTACCGGATAGCGAAATGGCGGAAGTACTTTGACATAATCGACAGTGATCATTTAATTTAAACAGTTTTTATAAATACCTGTATCTTATTGGACAAAACAGTTTTTAAATAGTAACATAGCTTCATGGGATTTTAAATATGTAATACTATTGTTTTTAATTCTGGTAGTTTTTTTTTTGATCCATATTGAGCTGTGATATTTTAGATTTTTGCTTAGTATTGGAGTTATTTTATCAGATTGTATATAATTATTTGTTTTACTTTGTGTTGTATGTGTTATATAAATTGTGTTGTATGTCGTTATGTTACCTTTTGTGTTTGTGTTTCATTTTTTTTATCAAGTTTTTTAGCTGAGTAGGCCAACCATAAACTGTGGATTTAAACTTTTTGTCGGGGGCAAAATGGCCATAGCAGCCGACGCCCTAAAATTTCAATCAACCTACCAACCATACTCCAAATGGAATTGTCTTGAGCCGACAAGCTTTTGAGTTTTTCATTCCATCTAGCGTCGCGAAGCTCTTTTATCTCCTCTTGAACTCTTCGCACTAACCCGTTGTACTTGGTTTTGAGCCAAGGTTCACGATAGTGTTGCCATAGTCTACGGGTCCTGTTTCTTTCAGCAATTAGGCGGTGGATCCCAGGAGTTAGTTGGATTCGATGAGAAGGTTTATTCTCTTATGGATACTTACTAGCTTCTATGGCACTGTTAATACATCTGGTGAGGTCATCAATAAGTTGATCGATGTCCTCTGTACAGTAAGCAACGTCGGGATGGTGGCCATTATCCTTAAGAATATTTTTGTAGAGCTTCCAGTCTTGATGATGAACGAGTTCCTCTCGGAAATTTATATCAACATTGTCGAAGTTCAAAGCCATAGGCTTGTGGTCAGAAGAAAGGTCATCAATCGTGAAGATATTGTACGGTTTGAAGAAACCCTTCAAGAGCGAGATGTCCAAAACGTCACTACCAGGGGAGTGGTCGCAGTAGTAGGTGTCCTCCACAGGTCCAGCAGCGATGATATCATCTCTACCTTGTATGTACCTATAGAGAATCACGCTGTTGTAATTCTGCGTCCTGGAGTTCCAGCTTGGATGTTTGGCATTTAGGTTACCAGCCAGGACGACTGGAGTGTCACCACTGAAGGGTTCATCAAGCTCACTAATGTCAAGATAATGTTTAGGTGAATTGCAGAGCACCACGAACTTCACTTCACCACCGGAGACGTCATTGATAATGATGGAGGCCGATTCCATACCTGCATAAGACTTGGATACTAATTCTTGGTGTTGAATTCCCTTCTTAATGAAGGTCGCAGCGCCCCTAGACGCACATCTTGCAGCATTTGACGCCATTTGATCCTTACGGTACACACAATAGCCAGGTAGTTTAAAGTCTTGGCTTGGTTTGAGGTGAGTTTCACAGAGGAAAGCAACGTCGGTTTCTTGCTTTATCAGAAAGTTGTGAAACTCGATACGCTTTCGGGGAATGCCCCTAGCGTTCCATATCACGCACCGAAGTTCGCCTTAGTTGATTACAGTATAACGTTGTGCAGCCATACTAAAATAAGTTGGTCGAAAGGAGCCCACTCAACTGTGGGTATAACTTTTGCCTAGATTAAAAAATAGATGAAAGATACGTCCTAATTGTTTATACATACCTGGTAGGTCGTTGATGTTGAGGCCTTTACCTTTCGGCGTAGACACAGCGGCAGCATAGGATTTGCCTGCTGTCACTTTAGAACTAGACATCCTTCGTGTAGCTTGATGTGTGCTGTTCACCACATCTGATGCACTTTGGGGGTTCTTGTCGTTTGATAATGGGGCAATCTGTTGACTGGTGCCCCTCAGCACATTTATTACAACGAGGATCTTCTGTGCAACCCATGGATACGTCTCCGAAGCGCAGGCAGTTGTAACACTGTAGTGGCTTCTTGTTCCCTCGAAAGGCCTCCACTGAAACTGCCAGCAGCCCAATACGTGTTATGTTTTTCAGTGACTGGTTGTGTTCGGTGTTTTGGAGTAGAACCAAAACCATCGGCATATCAAAATTTTTATGTAGGGTTTCGACTTTTTCTTCCAGTACCCTATACTTAGCATTTATTTCATTCCGGAGAGCTTCTAACATTTCGTTGAACACTAGGTCAAAAGCAGCAAACCTAGCATCCAAGCAGGCATCCCGGTAGGCCTTTTCGCAGGACACAGTTTTACCATGTGCCACTAGCAGTGGCATCATACGTGGTTTTAGCTGACTCCAACGTGGTTAATTTGGACGAAGCCATCATAATCCTAAAATATAATTGTATAGAACCAAGGGGGGAGTAACCTCGCAGCTAGGTGTGTGCTAAAGAAGCCGTCCTAAGAAGGACGCACCTAGCTTTAAGGAAAAAAGAAAACAAGTCAGGTTTGCGAGAAAATTAATTCTACGCCAGGGACCCACTCGTGAATGATTAGAATAATAATAGATGATATGAAAAGTCCTGAGCTAGGTTTGCGAAGAAATTTATCCCAACGCCAGGGACCCAGAAGGATAATGAGCGTATTGATGTACTGGTTTACGGGAATATCAATTCCAACGCCAGGGACCAGCACATAAGACGTAACAGAAGGTGAATATCGCCCTGAAAAGGACGCACCGTGAAATGAGAGTAATGAAATGATACCTGAAAAGAGAGTAGAGGTGATACCTTGAAGAGCTAGTCCTCTGTCCTGTCTTTGCATTGGATCTGATGAAATCATGAAAAATGATGATATATCGGAAATGATGATGGCCTGTATAGAAACGCCTAAGCGTATTTATAAGGAACGTTGACCAATCCCGTTCAAATTGCGAAAGACTCAAGTGTTCTTTCGTGTTGATTGGTTGGTCATTCTAGCCAGCCATTTAATTAACGAAGAATCGCTAATTGGGCCCATTTCTAAGTTAAGAATCGATTTTTTTTTATCTAACCAATGTATTGCAATGCTTTCAAAAGGGTCCAGAAGGTGTTTCTTTTTTATTGAAGATATCATTTTTACATTAGTAATAGGGAAGTCGTAGCTGGTATCGATGGAGTGCTTAGCAACTGCCGACTGATTAGTCCTTCCGTATTTACTGTGTTCCAAGTGTTCTTTATATCTGGTTTTAATATTGCGCGCTGTTTGACCTCGATAAACCTTGTCACATTGCGCACATTTGATTTCGTAGATTCCTGATTTTAGTAACGTGGGGATTTTGTCCTTTGGGTTTGATAGGAAGTCCTTAATTATTTTCGGGTTACTGAAACAAATGGAATGGCCACAAAATTTAAGTGCTGAGCTGAGTCCTCTGACAAGATGCTTATTGTAGGGTAAAGAAATCATACTTTCCTTGTTTTTGTGTCTGCCAAGCGTTGTGATTTCGTTAATGAACTTCTTGAATTTCCTTTTTCTGAATAAATCCGCAATGGTGTGATTGTTGTATCCGTTTCTGGTCGCGATGTTCGTGATACGGTTGATTTGTTTCTGGAACCGGGTTATAATAACCTGGTAGGTTAAAAGATCTGCTTTGCTTGAGATGAGTCTCGCACAGAAAGGCAACGTCGATATTCTAACTTGTGAGGAAATCATAGAACTCATGGCACTTGCGAGGGATTCCCGTCGCATTCCAGATAGTTCATGGTAGTTTTCCTTGCTTTAATACTTTGTACGGATGTCTAACCATGATTATTTCCTGCTCTCAACTGGAGTCATCTGTGGCAAATCGTTGGCACTTTCTTTTAGCATATTCGTTAAGTTACCCAGAAACCTTTGAATTTTAGCCAGGTCTTTGTGGTCATCAGCTCCTTTACCATGTGAAGCGGAGGCAACAGAAGGGAAAGATCTACCTTCAACTACTTTAGGATTTCTATGCCTATTGACTTGTGGGTATTTGGGGCATTTTGTATAGCTACTTGTGTGCTGGCCTTCACAGCGAATACATTTAGGCGGGTCTTTACCTTTTATATTGGTACAGTCCCTTGATTGATGATCGCCTGCGCACTTGTTGCAACGTGGTGACTCAGTGCAACCCTGAGACACGTGCCCAAAACGTAAACAATTGTAACATTGCAAACACGTGGCCTTTTGTTACCCCTAAATAATTCAACTGCTACTGTAAATGGACCAATACGTTTCAGATTTAGGAAGGACTTATTATGTGCAGTGTTTTGGAGGAGGACTTGAAGTACTGGCATTTCGACAGCATCGTTTGCTTTTTAAGCCTTATTGCTTTGTCCGGGAAGTAGTTGGGACTTCTGAGGTCTTCAAGTAAATTTTCGAGGTCGTATGTTTTGTCAAGGTTGTGAACAACGTATTTCAGTAGCTTTTCAGACTTTAGTTGCTGGTGTTGGATTTTAAGAACATCATTCTTTTTGATTTTAGACACTAGAGTTTTGTGCGTTTCTTCGTCATGACATATGACCTTAATGGTGTCTGAACGACCAGTGTGGGCAGTAATTTTATCCAGAGCAACGTGTTTTTTAATCTCGTCTAGAATTTCCTTGATTAGTTTTCCATGATGATGAATAATAATCGGAGGAATGTAAATAGCTTCTTTTCCATCGGTGACATTGCTTTGGGAATAACTAAGCTTAGCTTTGTTACCTCGTAGAGCCACAGAGACGCTATCATCGATATTGACAGTGGACTGGATGTTGTGTATCCTAACACCACCTTTGTTCCTTTAATCTGCGCAGTATGCCAGTCACCTCCATCACTGTCAGCAGAATCATTATCGTGCTTTCTTTTGACGCTAGTTCGTAGTGAGGAATTTCTTTCGTTGACCGCTTCCAGGCAAGTAGAAACATTTCCATTATTATGTATGGGATCAGGATTTACCACTATCATGGGCGAATCACAAGTAATGAGAGAGTTTATAAACTTTTTGATAATATGCCAAGGTTAGCAAGACCGTTGGCAGTCTCTAAACTAGCACTTTAAGCTATCAGTCTTACTACCAAATTCCTTAGACAGCGCCTTCACCTTTGATTCTAACTCTACATACTTGTTGTTCAGTTCATTACGTAATGCCTCAAGTTGTTCGTTAATAATAATGTCAAATGCCAGAAATCTCGGATCCTTTCACGCAGCTTTGTAGGCTAGTTCACAAGGTAACACTTTACCATCAGCATACTTAACAGTACATGAAGAAGATTTTGATGCAGTGCCTGACGTCGCCATGGAGCAGGTGTGGTGCGGGGTTTTGACGTCCTTAGAAGGACGCACCTACTCAGAAGAACACAGTTTAAAAGACTTAAAAAAGTCCTACCTTGTTAATCCTCTTGGAGATTCCACCGATGCACTCTCAATAGTAAACCAGGATCACCAGCTTTGCGAGTGATCACCAGGATCACAACCAGAAGTCCAAAAAGAAGCTCTCTGTGAGCGGTTAGCACACATCCACGATGAGACCCTTCGACAATCGACCGACAATCGAACAGTGTAGTGTATCGGTATTCGTGTGGAACTTGAGGCATAGCTTCCATAATCTCACCCTTCATAATCATATTCCAAAGGAAATACACTGAAATAGAAAAGAAGCCTGATGTACCCACAAAGGTCATCCAAAGTATGAAAGAAGACAATTGCCTTCTCTAGGTGGAGGGAAATTTGATTGACGATTGTCTGAACTAGGAGTATATCTCATAGTAAGCCATAAAAAACGAAAAACTTATGAAACCCAGTAATCTGGTAAGATGACATTATCAATGTCATCAAAATTGACATCAAGGATATGTCTTGGATTACGATGCCTTTTTCTATGTAGAGAATGTTTTAGAATGCCAGAGACTAGATCATTATCATGAATTACCATAATAGGCAACACGGTTTTCATGAGCTCTTGAACATATTTCCCGACATGGGTCATATCGAAATCATTATGAATGTTCTTCGCAGTGCGAGCAATTCTGTGCAATAGTCCTTAAGGTAATGTTCTGGAAAGTTTGAAGTTCATACCATCTAGTCTTGCAAATTGTAGCCCAGGCGGGCATGCCATATAGCAAGATGACATGAACAATTATATTGTATAACAGTTGTTTGTTATCAACACTGAGGGCACTGTTACGACCCAACAGAGCAATTAAGCTAAACTTTTCTTTTTTGGCCTTGTTCATCGCATAAACCACATACATATTCCATGATAGTTTTACATCAATAACAACGCCAAGGTATCTATAATTATCAACCCATTCCAAGTATTTGCCATATAACTTTAAGGAGTCAAGATTTCTCTTTTTCTTCTTAGTGATAAACATTGCTTTGCATTTATCAACATTCAGTTTTAATCGCCACTTGCTAAACCAGATTTCACATTCTTTAAGGGCTTTCTGCAAACGTGATACAACATTAGGCTGGCGTGCCCATGTCAGTATAGCAGCATAATCCGCATAAAAATATAACTTGCAGTAAGAGATTTCACGAAAGTCACGTATATAGTAATTGAACAGAACTGGCCCCAGCATTGATCCTTGTGGGACACCGCCATTTATCTCACAGGTATTAGATAATTCATCTCCAACTCTGGCCTGAAAAGACCTCTTGTACAGAAATGAGTGTACTAGACTAATTAAATCATGTGGGAAACCATCACTTATCAATTAAATAAGACCTTCATGCCAGACCTGATCAAAGGCTTTATGAACATCTAAGAAGATGACGCCGCAATACATGGAAAGATTAAGGGAAGTGTTAACATCCGCTAGAAGTCTCCAAACTTGGAGCTGGCAAGAATGTTCCGCCCGAAAACCAAATTGTTCTGCACGGATGAGATTATTGGTTGTGCAGAAATCTAAGAATCTTGTGAGAATTGTTTTTTTCCAAGACTTTAGAAATGGAAGTGTAGCGTCAAAGAGCTACAGAGCAACACCTAGTGGCGACCTTGGCGCTCAAGTATCCCCTCCTTGCTAGCGTTGCTCCCTCGTGCAAATCTCCCACGCATGTACGAGTGCGTCCCATGCTTCTTATAACTAGTGAACTAAAAGTTTTACAGAGAGCTCGACATAAAGTCTCTAAAATAACGACCACATTTTGTGTCAAAACAGTTACGAGGTGATTCTTTATTCGGCACGGAGCGCAGCACTACAATAGAAATGCGACTTCCCCTTTCTGTCGATGCCATTGACGGGAGGTTGGCAGCACCGCCAAAAATACTATTTTCCGAGTGTCTTAGCACTTCTCGTGGGCGAAATAAATAAAAGCAGTCACCCACCAAATACTGTTGTCATCATCGTTTACAAACTTTTATTCTTAATAAACAACTTCTCGTGTTACTCGTACAAAATCTTCATTCAAGTTTGACGTCATCCTATATCAACTTTAAAGTTGTCGCAGCCGTTCCATTTCCATGCTCGGGCAATCCAGGACAAATTTTGAGAATTACAACGTTCAAATACGACAAAATAATTCATACTTTTCGTAGAGTTAATTAATAACAACATTTAAATGGGTAAAAATATAACGGCTCCGCTAGCATAGCGCTCGAACATGGGATTCACTTATCCCCGGTGCGAGCGATACGTCCGCTTGGCCTGAGGAGAATCGAAGAGTAAAAAATAACAAAAACTTCTTTCTAACAAACAAAACAGAAAACACAGAACATTACGAAATAATACTAATTACAATGACGATTAGGTAACAATTCATTGCTAGAAATTCAAGCACATATTTCGCCAGCCATTTAAACAGTCGCTCATAACGACAACAACCACGTTTCATAACAACACTCTCAATACACGCAATGCTCAACAACGGACATGTTCTGCTAAATATAACAAACAATTTTTATTATAACACTACATTATTTGCTATGGAGAGGTGCATCGACACTCCACAACACACGACGATTGCACCCCCTCCCACTTCCCAACGAAATCGCAGCAAAACACCTTACAGCACCAAACGGACTAAAATTACCGTACAAAAAAGTTGTCTTCCCACCCCCCTCTCGTTGGACATACGTGACTGACATCTAACTGGAACGTCACATACGCCCAACGAAAGGCCTCGAGAGTATCCCACTGGATTAAGCTCGAGAACCTCAATCATCACCTATTTTAAAACCATTACTCATTTCCAAAAAAAACAAAGAACACTATACTGTCACTACAATAACTTCCAAAAGGACTTAGTTACACCGCACACCCAAGCAATCTTACAAACTTAGACTCACATACCAAGACATTCATCTTCTGAAATTATTAATGCACAAACTCGACAGAGGAAAAAAAAACAAAATTCTACCATTCCAAATCACAATACCCTGTTTCACCTCTTCCTATGAACGTTGTCGCCCCGATGGAGTGCTATATAATCGGGTCGGGGCTGCCTCCTCAATGCGTATTGCGGGGTAGCAATTGATTTTTGTTGGTGGCCGCGCCCGCTATTTTGATCTTGTCCCCTGTTGGTTCGAGCTTCTGGTTGATTTTCTTCCCTGCTCTGATCAATCAGATCTTCCCCCTCAGTAACTTCACCTTTCCTCGTGGTTAACCTATCTCTGGGATCATCTCCGCAGTTATCAGCCCCTCCTCATCAGGTAGAACCTCCCGATGCTCACCCACCGGAGCCACCCAATCGTCGTCTTCTTCATCTTCCACACTAGAAGGCCCACTCTGGCATACTGTTCTTTCCTACGATGTTTGACTCTATTCTCGTCTGAATCAGTAGGCAGGTTCTTAACCTATCTATGTGCACCACACACTGCGAATGTTTTTGACAATCCTCAATCTCATAATCTACATCATTAATCTGCCGTAGCACGTGAAACGGACCAATGAATTTCGTGCTGAATTTTCTCAGCAACCATACCCGACTGCCTAGTAATAACGCTCTCGGGTGCCGACCCCTGTTCCGTCTGACAAGGTGTTGCCTACGTTTCTTGCGGTCATTCTCTCTAAGCTTATCCCGAATCCTCATCATGTTTTTTTTTTTTTTTTTTTTAGCTGGGAGCAGTATTGCAGTGCACCTGGCAACTCTTCTGATTGGGCATCGTCTTCTTGGTGGCGATCCATGGGTGAACCCAGGTCAAAGCAATACAACAGGTACGCAGGGCTCTCCCCGAGTGCCCCTCCTTGGGCACTACCTTGACGTGGTGGAGGGGCTTGAGTGCCTCAGTGACGCTAAGGGCTATGCTGGATCGGGTCACCCATGCCAGACAGGCCTTAGCAGAGAGGCCAGACTAAAAGTGTCCGGTTGGTTGTGGACCCTCCCAAAGGGACCGGTGCTCGCAATGCAGGCATGTTTTTGACATGGCCTCCATTGCGACCAGTACGTCCACCTGCGTGTTTGCCGTGCGCAGCAACCCTACTTCTGGGGAAAGGGGGATCCTGGTGGTTGAGGGAAGGCTTTCCGGAACAACACACCACTTTGGCCCCTGCTTCTCGGAAGGATGGGAGGTCTGGATGAGCCCGTCCAGATCAATCGGCTGGTCGTCGCTCCTTTGGAGCTTCGGCCACAGGGTTAGGCGCTGCCTATATCCTCCTCGTATCCCTGGTGCCAATGTGCATCCCCTTGTTGGGCTCGGTGGTGGGTGGGGAGCGAGGGAGATGAATATTTATCCTACTTAATATGGGTAAACAAAATAAGCAAATTAACCAGAGACAAAAGAACGATCGTGAAGAGGGATCGAGTCGAAAACCGCCAAAGAATCCGAAGTTTTTGGAGATGAAATTGGCAAGTGGGGAGTCGTTTAAGACCATCTCCCCATTTCTAATTTCAAAAGAACTCAAACGCCTCGTTGGGGACACGAAACATGTAAAAAGACTGTTTAATGGCCATTTATTGATCGAGGTTGTTAAGGATAAACAAGCTACCACCCTTTTATCCTTAAAAAAGTTTGCTGGGAAAGCCATTTCGGTTTCTCCCCACGCAACCTTAAATTACAAAAAAGGTGTTTTCACGTGCCAGGACCTGGAAGGAATGGGGGACGAGGAAATCATTGCCGAATTGGATGATCAATCTGTTGTTGACATTCGCCGGAACGCTCCAAGGAGGAATGGTGTTCCTCATCCTACGCATTCCTTCATTGTTACCTTTGAGGGATCAGTTTTGCCTGATACCATCTATATCGGCTATATCCACTGTCACGTGAGACCCTTTATCCCCAACCCGTTGCGATGCTTCCAATGTCAGAAGTACGGCCACACGAGAACAAACTGTCATTTTAATGCAGTTTGTTGCAAGTGCGGCCTGCCCGGACATGAGATGGAAGATTGTTCAAACGAGTTCCGGTGTTGTAATTGTAAGGGAGCCCATTCTGCCCTTTCAAGAGACTGTCCTATTTGGCGGAAGGAAAAGAAAATCCAAGAGGTTCGCGTCCTTGGGGGTTTGTCTTTTCCAGAAGCACGTAGGCAGGTCGAACGGAATGAAGTCCGAAATTACGCTTCTGCAGTTAAGAGTCGTCCTTCTGTTATGACAGTTGGTACTATGACAGATATACGTATTGCGGATTTTTGTTGTGGAACTTCCACCCCCACAGAACCATCTGCTAACGTTAGTCGGACTTCGAATCCCATCATACAACCAGGAACTCCTCCAAAAACTTCGGAGAGAGAAGATGGGAAGAAGCGCTCGTCAGAGGCGTCACCTTCCTCTGACCCCTCCAAAAAGCGTGTAGTAGAGACTACACCAAATTCTCCAGTTTTGGGGGGAGGGCCAGACTTCCCTTTAAACGTACAGATATCTCCTATCGAGGAGATGGAGTTATCTCGGGAGTTTAATCCTACATCTTAAAACCTTCATCATGGCACTATTACAATGGAACCTTAATGGATTCTTTTGTCGCTTAGAAGACCTAAAGCTCTTGGTCAATAAGTTCTCCTTCTCCTTATTGGCTTTGCAAGAAATGTTCCTCTTGCCAACCCAGTCTCCTACCCTAAAAGGGTTTAATTTTATTAGCAAGGATTATACTTCGGGAAATAAAGCCTGTGGTGGTGTTGCCATCTTAGTCCAAAGATCCTTGCCTTTTACTACCATTAATTTAACATCGAATCTCCAGGCGGTAGCAGTTAGAGTGTTATTCAAAGACCTCTCACCTCTAACTGTTTGTTCACTGTATCTACCTCCGGATCAATATACGGATGAAACATCTTTGTCATCTCTACTGTGTGAACTTCCAAGCCCCTATCTAGTTCTGGGTGATTTTAACGCCCATAACCCCATTTGGGGGTCTATAAAGCTCTCTGAAAGAGGATATATGATAGAGAAAGTTTTGAATGCTTTTAACATCAATTTGTTAAACGATGGCTCTTCAACATTCCTCCACTCAGCCAACGGCTCTGCGTCATGCATCGATCTATCTATATCCTCTTCATCTTTCACACCTAATTTAGCCTGGAGCGTATTCTCAGATTTACATGGTAGTGATCATTTCCCGATCAGTATTTCCCTGAGTTCTTCTACTTTTTCCAACCCTCTACCACGTTGGAAATTGGATAAAGCAGACTGGCAGGTCTTCCAATCCCATCTACAGTTTGAGAATAAAACACCCTTTCCGTCTGTAGATGAGGCTGTAGAGGATTTCACTACCCGCATCCTCCAAGCGGCAGAACAATCCGTTCCAAAATGTCGATCCTCTTCGACGAAAATACCAGTGCCATGGTGGAATGAAGAATGTGCCCTAGCGGTTCGAGAACGTAAGAGAGCTCTCCGCATTTTCTCCGTACAACCAACTCTTGAGAATCTTATCACTTATAAACAAAAAAGGGCCAGTTGTAAACTAATCATTTCCACAAATAAGAAACTCTGTTGGAGGGATTATATTTCCTCCATTAATAGGAACACCCCTCTTCAAACTGTATGGAACATGATTAGGAAAATAAATAGGAAAAGACTCCCGGATAAACTCCCTTCTCTCACTGAAAATGGTCATACATACTTTGACCCAAAGGAGGTAGCTAATATCCTCGGAAGGACATTTGCTGAGGTTTCACAGATACAACATTACTCAGCCTCCTTTCAAAGACAAAAACGTATCGAAGAATCGCAAGCTATAAATTTCAAATCCCGAAACCTCGAAAAATATAATCTCCCGTTTACTTTACGGGAACTGCATTATGCCCTTCGTTGCTCCAGTGATTCTGCGCCAGGCCCAGATGGAATCTTATATGGTTTCTTGAAGCATTTACCGAGGGAAGCTTATGCTCACCTTCTCTCGTTATTTAACTACGTTTGGTCATTAGGAGAGATCCCAAATTTGTGTAGAGAAGCAATTGTTATTGCTATTCCAAAACCAAATAAAGACCACTCTTGTCCTTCAAACTATCGACCAATAGCACTAACTAGTTGCATGTGCAAAGTCCTGGAAAGGATGGTCTCTGTCCGACTTATGTGGTATCTGGAAAAAAGCCACCTGTTGTCCAGATTTCAGTGCGGTTTCCGCAAATCCCGCTCAACTGTTGATCACCTTCTTCGGTTGGAGCATGAGATTCATTTTGCACAGAGATATAAACAACATGTTGTAGGGGTGTTCTTCGATCTGGAAAAAGCCTATGATACAACTTGGAGGCATGGAATAGCAATACTTTTGCGGAAGTATGGCCTTATAGGACACCTTCCCTCTTTCCTGTGTAATTTCATGGCGAACAGAACATTCCGAGTTCGCGTTGGGTCAACGATCTCAGACCCTTTTACGCAGGATAATGGTGTCCCACAGGGAAGTGTGCTGAGTCCATTTCTTTTCCTCATTGCTATGAATGAGGCTTGTTCACAACTTCATCCACTGTGAACTATTCCCTGTACGTTGGCGATATTGCCATCTACTGTCGAGGGTCCCCAATGTTCTTTATTGAGCGTCAACTGCAACTGGCCATCAACAAGTTCGTAACCTGGAGCAACGAAGTAGGATTTAAATTTTCACCCCAAAAAACAAGGGCCGTTCACTTTTGTTTTTTGAGAGGTCTCCATCCAGACCCAGACCTTACACTTTATGGATCCCCTATTTTAGTGGTGGACTCATAAATTCTTGGGTCTGACATTTGATAGAAAATTATCATGGCTTCCTCATATTCGTAATTTAAAAGCGAGATGCTTACAAGCCATGAATGTTTTGCGCTCTATTTCCGCTACCAAATGGGGCGCTGATAGGAAGATGCTCTTGTTTTTATACGGCTCTCTAGTTAGACCTAAATTGGACTATGGAAGCATTGTTTATGCCTCAGCTTCAAAGAGCACTTTGAAGCTGTTAGATCCCGTCCATAACCGAGGCATAAGAATTGCCACAGGAGCTTTCCGCACAAGTCCGGTAGAGAGCCTTTATGTGGAGGCTTCTGAACCCCCATTATGGTTTAGAAGAGCCAAACTCCTCCTCAAATATGCTCTTCGCGTATATGGTGAAAGTGAACATCCAGCTTTTGCCTGTTTTTTTGATAAACCTAGTATTCCTCCCCATCACTCTCTTAGAAGCATTAATAATTGGTTCCAAAATCTTCTGGAGAGCCTGAACCTCCCATTTCCAGCCATGCATAGCCGAGAGGTCAGAGAGGTCCCTCAGTGGATTCTCCCCCAACCAGACGTAAATTACCACTTATTTGCTGGGAAAAAATCAAATTTTATGGAAGCTGAAATTAACGTAGTCTTTAAGGTTTTTTTAGAAACCCTTCCTGATGGCTTCCACATATATACAGATGGGTCCAAATCAGAGGACGGGGTTGGCTGTGCGTTCCTTATAGATAACAGTGTATTTTCATATCATTTGCCAAACGAGTTCTCCATCTTCTCAGCGGAATTGGTAGCCATAGCCAAAGCGTTAGAGTTCGCTTTTAATTATCCAAATTGAAACATCTGGATATTCACTGATTCACTGAGCGCTTTGCAATCTTTGGAATCATTTAATTCTATAAACCCGTTTGTTCAAAGAATCCAGGAATATCTTCATTACCTGGATTCTCAAGGTACCAGTATTCATTTTGTCTGGATCCCTAGTCACATGGGTATCCTACAAAATGAACGGGTCGATAAGGCGGCAAAACACGCGATTACTCATTTACCGATCTCTGAATTGCTTTCAATCCCCGAGCATTTGTACCCGGTGATTTCCAAAAAACTCAGATCTTCTTGGCAGGATTCTTGGCCTCTGAACCCTGCTAATAAATTATTTGAAATAAAGCCTGCCATCACACCGTGGTCATTACCTTGTCTAGCAAACAGGCGAGAAGATGTCGTTCTTACTCGGCTTAGGATTGGTCATAGCCGTCTTACTCACCTCCATTTATTAAAAAAAGAACCAGCGCCATTGTGTTCTTGTGGAGCAATGCTGACTATTAACCATATTCTAACCCAGTGCCCTTTACACACTAAGTTACGACGCTCATTAGGGCTGAATCATTCCTTAGATTTTTTGTTGGGGAACAACCCCATAATTTTTAAAAAAGTGTTTCTTTTTTTAAAAATTATTCATGTTTTTAAATTCATATAGTCATCCTTTTATTGCTTTTGCATTGTATATATTTGATTATTAAGTATAGGTTTCATTTAGTGCCATTTACACACTAATCATATTCATCAGTTTTTTTTAGGGGTCAACTCAGAAGAAAATAGATTTTAATCACCTATTTTATAGTCAGTTAGTGCCCTTTACACACTAATGACTTACACAGCCCTATCCTAATATTTCTTATTACGGGCGAACCCTGGCGAAAAATTTCTGTTTTTAAATTTATTAATGATTTTAAAATCTCATAGTCATAGTTTTTATTGTTTGCCCATCTTTGTCACTCAAGTTTTTATAATTTTTTTTCATCTGATTTTTTAAAACTTTTGGCCCCTTAAACTGTGGGTTTTTAAACTTTCTGTCGGGCGCAAAATGGCCATAGCAGCCGACGCCCTAAAATTCCAATCAACCAACCAACCATCTCCCCGAGTGACTCGTGCTAGGACGTTCGTAAAGCATATAATGCGAATTCAAGTACTTCGTCCCACTGCTCAAGTGTGTGTTCATTTCACAACGCCGTCATGACATCACAGAGCGACATATTACATGGCTCTCCGATCTTGTTAGACGTTAGCCGGTTTGCTGTTGTAAGTTTCTGAGTGGTCTGTAAATCCTCACACAGCACACCGAAAACCGCCGAGGTGAAGTTGGTTACCCGGCCGCTGATCACCTGCTGAGGCACCCCATAACGGCACACGATCTTTCGAGCAAACGCCCGCGCCACTGTCTCGGCCGTCTGGTCGGGTAATGCCTCAGCTTCAATGAACCAGGTAATCACGTCCGTCATCACGAGGATAAAGCGATTGCCCCTGCTGGACCGCTGAACTGGTCCCACCACGTCGATCGCCACCTTTTGAAAAGGAAATTTCGTGTTAACTCCTTCCGGAAACGGCACATGTGTTAAATTGCTCTTGGTTCGTTGGCATATCTTGCAAAAACGGATTTTACGCATCACGTCCCGTTTCATGCCAACCCAAAACCACTTCTGCTTGAGTTTTCTCAATGTGACCCCAACCCCTCTGACCCCCCAATGGCCCATCGTGGTACCAGTTTATACATTTTGTACGCAGAGCTTGGAAACTCACCTAAATCCTCTCATTGAAATCACCATCATTGCTCTTCACTAGCACAATCCCATTTTCGAGGGCACACCACCCTCCCGCATAGTGGACCTCGTTTCCCGTTTCCAGTGCCCGTACTATCCCCTGGATCCACCCATCCTCCTGCTAGGCATTCCCGGATTTCCTTCCATATCACCGGGGCAGAGAGCTCTGCTATCACTGAGCAGCCTTGCCGCGACAGCATGTCAGCCATTGCATTTTATTTCCCTGCCACATATCTGTATGAAAAACCATACTCTTCCAGCTGTAGCACCCATCTCAGCACACGCTGGTTGGTATTGCGCATGCGCTGGATGAACGCTGGAACGGTGGTGGGATGCCCCAGAATGACGTGTCGAAAATGGCTGGCTGTGCGGACAATGGCTAGAGCTTCCTTCTCTATGATGGAATAGTTTACCTCCCCACCTTGGAGCTTCTTACTGAAGAAAGCGATCGGTCGTAACTGACCCTCAGTCTCCTGTTGTAGCACCCAACCTACAGCATTTGCTGAAGCATCCATCGATAGAACGAATCCTGGCTCATAATCGGGAAGATTAAGTAGAGGCTCACCGCTCAGAATCGGTTTGACTTTCGGTTTGACTTGAATGCCAAGCACCACGCGTGGAACTCCAAATGCTCCAAACAAAACGGCAATATATTATATGGATACACCTTAAACGAGATTGACACCTTCGTTGCTGGTCCCCTCGATGACACATACTACTATGACCACTCTCCTGTTAGGGACGTGCTGGATATTGCAGTTTTTAAAGGTTTCCTCAAGCCTTATAATATGTGCACAGTTGACGACTTATCCTCTGACGACCGTCCAGTGATGCTTTTTTTTTGAGGGTTTAAACATCGATAAGAAGATTGTGCTCCGCTCTAAACAGGACTGGAAGCTCTTTAGGGATATTCTTAGAGATAATAGCATTTCTTACAAGGAGGTTGCTGATAAGGAGAATATCAATAGTAATATTAATGCTATCCCCTGTGTCGTCAACGATGCTACTACTTCCTGTACCTCTACTGTCGATCGTAAGCGTCCTAAACATCTCGATCTGCCTCCTTATATCAGCGTCTTATTCTCTACAGGAATTCTTGCAGAAGATTATGGCAGCGTAAGCGACTTCCCTTCTTCAGGACTAAGTAAATCGGCTTTCTCGCAAGGTTCAGGAGGAGGTGGAGCGAAAAACTGAAGTCCTTGTCTGTCCAGGACAACTCGCTCTGGGGAACTGTGAGGGCCTTAAAGGGTAACAGACCATCCAATTGCTGCCACTGTTTGCAGGCAATGGCAACGTTGTCACCAGTGACGTGGATAAGATTCAAGTGATCGCTGATTGCCTGAAAAGTCAATTTACTACGTCTGGTGAGACAAACTTGGACAGCCTCACAAAACACTCAGCTAGTTAACGATGGGTGTATCGCTTACCAGTCCATTCATCGTGTTCCCACCCCTGAGGAAGTCATTAGTGCTCAAGAAATCCCCGACGTCATCAAGCGACTTAAAACCAAGACAGCAGCAGGTATTGATTCCATCACTAACTGTGCTCTCAGGTACTTGCCTTATAATATTGTCTCGATCATTACCAAAGCCATGAATGACTGCTGGAAACTTGGTTACTTCCCCGACCAATGAAAAGAGTCCGTCATAGTAACCATACCAAACCATACCTGCTCTTGCTGTCAGCTACAGACCCATAAGCTTGCTACCTGTGCTATCAAAATCTTTGAGCGCATCATTCTGAAGAGGTTTGACAAATTCTGTGTAGCAAACAATCTCGTTCGTGATGAGCAATTTGGCTTTCGCCCAGGTCACTCCTGCCAACTTCAGATCTGGCGTCTTGTTGCAGATCTAAAAACTCCTCTTAATTGTGCCAAGTATTGTGTTTTTGGATGTCCGTAAAGCTTTTGATCAGGTTTGGCACAACGGCCTCATATACAAGATGATTACTTGTGGTTTTTCGGACGAACTCATTACCTTGATTAGTTTCTTTCTGTCAAACAGGACATTTCGTGTCAAGGTTGGCTGCTCCATGTCTAATCCTTGTGACGTCAATGCTGGTGTTCCCCAGGGTTCTGTCCTGGGCCCTGCACTGTTCAACTTTTTCATCCATGACTTACTAAGTTTTACTAATTGCAAGCTATATCTGTTCGCTGACGATGCGGCCATCATGACTACTGACCGCAATCCCGCTCACGTCATATCACGGTTACAAAAGGCCTTACATCTTTGCGAGAAATGGTTTGCAAACTGCAGACTGGACCTAAACGTTGACAAGTACAAGGCGATTTTCATTACGAAGAAACTTCGAAAACCCCCGAGTCCTCTCTTCCTTTCTGGTAAAGAGCGCGAGTGGGTAAAAAATTATAAATGCCTCGTTGTGGTGGTAGATGCCAGGCCAAATTGGGGTGACCACGTTCCCTATGCAATAAATAAAGCTAAGAAGGCAAAGTTCAGTTTAGTTGCTCTTCTGGGGCGAAACAGCGCCCTTGAAAGTATAACAAACTTTTGCTTCATAGATGGTTATACGAGTCAATCTTCTTTATGCAAATCCAGATGAAAGGATCTCCAAACTTTCCAAAACGTTACCTTGAATTCTATCGCCCAACTTGACAGGAGAGTCGCAACAAATATTTCTATTGCTGAAGATTTCCACATAACTCCAATTGGTAACTATGTCCAGGAGTCACTGAAGAAGTTGCAGATATTTTGGAGATATTTCCATCCCAATCCTCTGGTTGCAGATATTTTGGAGCATCCACTCACGTTTAGAAGTTTACTCAGGCATCGCAGGCCTCGACACGTCCTGGACATCTTTTTTGACGGCAATCAAAAGGCCATCCTTCCCGAATACTGGATCTCATAGCTCCTCGTGGTACTCGTCAATCAACAATCAACTCTGTCGCCCTTATAGGAAAGGACCCCATCTTATCCTCTGGATGACTTAACTAGGTTTCTTCTGGCTTCTTGCCTATTCAATGTACTTCCCCTGGTTACTTCCTGGATGAGTATGGCAGTGAAAGCGTTGCTTTCGGACCGCTCGTCTCGTTTTCCCTGCGCTGTTCGATTGTCGAATTGAAACGCTTGCTTTCGGATTGCTCGTTTCGTTTTCCCTGCGCTGCTCGATTGTCAATTGAAAACATTCCACTCATATCATCCCGACCTGTGAACAAGGGTAAAATAGCGAAGAACCTTTGTTCTCCAATCAAGTGGTATGTTTCCTACATTTATTCTTTGTACTTATGTTAGCGTATTGTTAGGGTTCGAATTTTGTATATAATGCTTATTTTTTTGTCCCGAGATGGTAACTCATTTAAATGATGAACTGTTCTTTGGACCTCGTAGCCTAAATTTCATTTTGGGTATGTTTTCTTATTAAGGATGTTTTTTTTTTTAAAAAAAAACAACACTACAAACAATATGAATGCTTTCATTGGTTAGGCCAAGAGCCACCAGATCACTGTACGCTCCGCTTAGTAGAGCCAGTTCTAGAGAGATTTGTACAACATTTGGAAAAATTTGTATTGTCCAGTTCAATAAATTTTACTTTTAGCTCCGCTTTAATTTATTTTCGTTTTTATCGTCCATTTTCAGAAGTAGTATAATGAGAGCAACGCGTCAAAGTAAATTTTTGGCGTATTTTTAGTGCATATAAATCCGAAACCTATGCATAATGTATTTATTAACAATATTAATCGAAGTAGTCTTACTTAGAGTAGTAGTACTTTAAAGAAGCCATTACTGATCCCACTAGTTTTGGCATTTATTCCCACATAGACTCATGAACAATCCAAAAAGGTTTCTTTAACGTTGCGTTGTAATTCTTCTTTGTTGTCTCTCTTGGCTCTCCTTATCTCGAACTCCTCGTGCATGATGATTTTGTTTTTTTCTTTTCCTCTCCATAGTATGCTTAAACATCCGTCAATGTCAATCATTCTGTGTTTTGCTGTGATCAGGTGGTATGCGAATGCTGATTTTCCATCCTTGTTGATCCACGCCCTCCGGCGTTCACGAAATATTTCGTTTAACGACCGGGACGTGGATCCGATGTAGAAAGCTTCGCAATCCGGACATTGTAGCCTGTAGACTCCAATGAAATGGATGAACGTTCCATTAGGCCCGCAACTAGGGGAGATATATATAGGGCATCTTTCTCTGTGATTTCATTGTAACACTGTTAGCCTCTGACGATTATGTTTTGTCGAAACGCGTAAGGCAAATAAATAACAGTTTCCGTATCACTTTATACTTTATAAACTTTAGTTTATTGTTCTATTTTCGTTTATTATTTGTATTTACGTACTTCGTGTTACGGTTCGGAATTTGGATAGATTTCCCAAACTAGTAGATTTCCCAAACTCGTAAATGATGTTCCCCGGGAAATGGTTCCTTGAACTTAGAATTCACTCTAGGAGGTACAAGTTTGTAATGTTGTGTGTCACGAGTTTTGTTGGGATCTACGAGCCAACCTTTCACAAAGCGCATAGGATGGTCTGGCTTGATACAACTCTTTTAATCTGACTGAAGTTATCATCGACTATTGATTCAGCACTAAAAATGACCCGTGACCATATATGATAAATCCGGTTCTCCAATTTTTTGACCCAGTGATGACGGTTTTTCTTCCGAGCGCGTGTTAGAAAATAGTAGTGAGCTATGTCGATGTTGTATGCCCCATCGATGTTTTCTTAGTTTACTTTGTCCACTTCTATCGAAAGAACAAAGATTATTTAATATCAGTCCTATGTTTATGAAGTTAATAATTAGGTGAATAGATTTGTTTTTAATATTTTATTTTAGTGAATTTAGGCCAAATATAGCGTATTAGTAGTAGACTCTATACGGTATTAGCAAGTATTGTTATTCCAAATTCGTATCCGTAATAAAAGCCTTCCACTGTTTCTCACACTATCTTACCCAATTTTGTAAATTGCTTTTGATTATCTATACCGCTCTTTAATTTATGCATGTGATAGTTGATCACTGATGAAAATTGCATACCTGGGCATTGAAACGTGCTCGAAATTTTGCATACATGGAATTTTAATTGATAAACTTTCTATTATTTCAAACTATTGAAACGCGTTTACATTCGAGTAATCTCAAAAAGTTCATTTCCTTCAATGTAGAGCATATTACCTTTTTATATTTTATCAAGTGAGAAAGAACTATTGGCAGGTTGAGCAGATTTCAAGAGTTATTTTAGGCAAACTTTTTTATTCGGACATCCATTTAATTTAGGTTAGCCTTTTTGCGCTTAATTCAACGATTGTAACTCGGTCTATACTACTTTTATGTCCTCACTGATAACTGATGAAAAATACAATTTAGCTTAGGTTATCCCAAATTTCTGAAACCGACTCTCATTGATCGATTTCATCATCTAACTTTATAGTTGGCGGCACCTTCATTTACTCTCTTCGATATTGGTTCCTCAAACAGATCTTAGGACGACTGTCTTGGTCTGAAGCGCCCTCCTTCTGAAAAGGATGATTCGCTTTATCAGAAACGACCAAGACAAAAGTTTGAGAAGAAGACTACAAGAAAAGGTACGGAGACAATGATCTACTTTTATAATAATAAGGGCACAAGTACTAGTGACTCACACTCGTCCACTTTTTACAGGTGAATTATCCTGCACACAATAAGGCGGAAGAGAAGTTTGCTTCGCGCATAGGTTCCCCGATGACGTTAAAGAATTTGTGCATAGAACGTATCGCTCGCATGGCCCTACGATTCAAAGCTAACACTGAAAAGAGGAGGTACGTTTACCCAAGGTAATCTAGAATAACAGGTAGGTCCAGTTTGTCAGAAGTGCTTAACGCTCATGCGTATTGTGACGTCACTGGGTGACTTACAGCTTTACTTCCGGCAGTGTGCGGTAGCCATTATTCTGGTCACAAAAGAAAACGTTTTCACGTAAAAAACAAAACTCTTACTTTTTATTTCTGAAGAAACGTTTATTTGTAAACTTACTATTTTATAAATTAATATATCCTAATGCCTGCATAAATAAAGTTATTATGAAATAATATCGAAATTATTATCTCTGTCTCTTAACTACCAACGGTTCCGACGAATCAATTTCGAAATCTTAACGAGGAATGATAACTAGGCCTAATGATAACGAGAAATACGTTATCGTCCTTGTCTCTGTGTTCGCTTAACTATCAGCACGTCGCGCGATGACTGATCATGAGACCAAGGTAAATGATTTTATATTTTAAAGACACCCCACCCCTTTTAACGAACTGATATATAACCGTTTTTCTATTTAGTCACAATAAATTTCACTTACCTTGGTCACATGATCAGTCATCCGCGATGTACGGATAGTTAATGTTAACCCTGTGTTCACATTAAAAAGATAATACGTAAGTACATTTTAAAAATAATTATAAATTACGTAAGTCCCTCCTTATAATGGCATTATTATTTAATTAAAATATATAGTATAAAAGAATGAGAATTGTGAAGTAAATGAACGAGTCGTCAAGTGTCGCTATCGCACGACTGCTTTCATTGCCGCTATGTTTTAGTTTCTGTTGAGGTTTCGATGTCATCCAGTTGCGCAAAATAGGCTTGCGCTGTAAGGCAATTTTTACCATTTCTGGAAAACTGACCCCCACCTTGTTCTAGATCACCTTGCGTTTACCGACCATTTTAGAAGAAAACCACTTCGTCGCCATCCCCAGGTCCATCATCGAGGAGATCCTACCTCGTGTGGCATCCAACGCTCTCTCGTATGTGCGCAATTCTGGCAGCTTCAGCTGGATAAACGTTTTCAGGGTGTTGTTGGTGAAGCCTGTAGAGCGCTTCGAATTCGTCTTCCATGAATCCATCCTGAAGGATCTGCGTGAAGCGCTAGAGGACACATTGAAGTTCACCAAGCTCAAAGTGTTGAAGCTAACAGAGAAGCTAACAAAGATGGCGAACCGATTCCTAGGACATTTATAATGGCGATGTCATCTCTAACGCACTTAGAGATGAATTACTTTAGATGTGATGGGACTATATTGGACACGATCGAGGCCTCGTGTCCTCATTTGACGTTTCTGTTGGAGTGTGTCGATCAGTACTCGAGTGTAGGGCTCGAGAGACTATGTATGAATGCCTACGGCACCGTTAAAAGATGCCAGAAGCTGCGCACGCTAAAATTACAGGGAGATATAAGCAGAAGTGACCTCGCAGACGGTGTCCTTGCCCGTATTGTCTGTGTTGGAATGCGATCGATGGCCAAAACGTTTCAACGACTTCTACGCAACAACAAACAAGGGCAAACAACTTAGTTGAACATTAGAGCAATTGAATAGTCTGACTATTTTTCGCCAATGTACCCTCTTGTCGCTCTGGCTCAAATGTGTCCACATTTGGAGGTGTTAACGCTGCGTGTGGGACGTTTCGAGTCAGTCATCGAGACCCTTCGAAGCTGTTCGGTCATGGCTAATCTAAGGAACGTGACTCTTAACTTTAAGGGTTGGGATATGTCTGCCTTCGACAATAGCGTCGTTCCGTTTTTAGAGAGAAACGGAAAGTTCCTAAAAGTGTTGCGTTTGGAGTCTATTCAATACGTCGACTGCACCACCATCGACCACTTGTGTCCGAACCTTAACAAACTCACCTTTCATTATGTCTGCAGTTTAGACGGAGTCCTTTCCCCGACGCCTTTGTTTACCAAACTGGACACATTCGGATTGTATTGCTTCGACATTGAATCTGAAACCATCCAACTGTTATCCAATGCGCCACCTGGAGTTTTCCTGCAACTGCTTGAAGAAGGAACATTTAAAGGACATTATTTCATGTAAAGCCTATGATCATCTTGATACCATTGACATAAACTCACGTTATTTGCGCATCAAAGGGGAGGCATCACATTCGGGGCCTCCTCCCTCTCAGAGTCTGCGCGCGACACTGTAACTTATCTCGACGAGATCTTATCTCGAGTGGCCTCCGGTACATGCGCAATGTTGGTAGCTTCAGCTGGATAAACGTTTTCAGGGTGTTGTTAGTAAAGCCTATGGAGCGCTTGGAATTCTTTTTACCTGAATCCATGTGGTTGGATCTGCAAGGATCGTTAGAAGAAGGCTCACCAACTCCCACCCCAAAGTGTTGAAGTTCGTAGCGAACTCATACCCGAGATTTGGTCCATAATTTCCCAGGAGACTTATAATGGCGATGCTATCTCTGCCACACTTAGAGATAGCTTACTTTAGATTCGACGAGACTGTATTGGAAACGATCGGACACTCTTGTTCTCATTTGATGTTTCTGTCGCTCTGGGTCGATGTGTGCTCGAATGCAGGCCTCAGGAGTCTATATATGAATGTCGATGGCACCGTTAAGAGATGCCAGAAGTTGCACACGCTGAAATTACTTTCAGAAGGATTTACGTATAGTGACCTCACAGACGGTATCTTAGCCCTGTTGATCAGCCTGCCTGAATTGGCTGTGTTGGTGTGTGATCCCTGCAGTATGGCCAAAGCGTTTTTCAACGACTTGGCCAACAGACTCGGTTGAAGATCCGTTCAATCTACTATGGTAACAGCTTATGCTCTAGGTGCCCTCTTGACTTTCTGGCTCAGATGTGTCCACATTTGAGGAGTTATCGCTGGGTGAATTCGAGAATGTGCGAAGTTGTCCGGCCATGCCAACACTGAGGATCGTGACCTTTCACGGTTCGCTCTTAGATAAGCCTATCTTCAACAATGGAGTCGTTCCGTTTTTGGAGAAAAACGGCAAATTCCTCCAAGGATTGCATTTCTGTTTAGCTGAATACGTCAACTACACCATCATCGACCTGCTCTGTCCGAACCTCAGCGAACTGAGCTTTGACTATGTCCGCCGTTTAGACGGAGTCCTTTCCCCAACGCCTTTTTTTCCCAAACTGGATACTTTAAAATTGTCTGCCCATTATACAGGATCCCCAAGCAAAATCGTCCAGTTGTTGTCCAACGTCCACAACGTGCGCGCCTGTACATTGACTGCGAAGGGTTGAAGAAGGAACATTTCCAGGACATCATGTCATCTAATCCGTTTAATCGGCTCGTTAAAATTCGCATAGAGTCATTTAATTATTTGAAAATCACAGGGGAGATGTCAGATTCGAGGACTCCTCTGTCCCACATCCTGTGCGCTACACTGTAAATTCAATAAAGCTGCCATATGTCCTTTCATTATTTCTTTTATTGTTTGTCTTCAATTTTTCTATTGAACGTGCAGGAAAAGTCTTTGGCATTTATTCTAACCACGGTCTATAGATATACATGGTCATCGAGTATCGGCCATTTTCCATTGTTTCGAGAAGCTAAGGAAAACAGATCGCTCCAGGTGCCGCATAGAGGGCACTAAGGCCGACCATGATCTGCGATAGAGCTTTTTTTTGAAACTGAAAATGAAAGTAAAGTTTCTATCTGCCGACAGGGCGGCGCTGCAGGCGCAGTTGGGCCGATTGTACATGCAGCGCCACATTTCAATAGAGTTTCGACCCTACCGGGAGGTAGAAACTTTAGCTTCATTTTAATAATGGAGCTCGATGACCATGAATATCTATAAACCGTGATCCTAACATTCACCCAACAATGCTTTATCGAACAATAACTTAATAAATACTTGATTGTTACTTATGTTTCAGATTAGTTTACGGGGACACTTTAGAGTTGTACTGAGAGGGGTCAGAGACTCAAGTTTCATGGCACCAGAATTAGGTGAGCTTTAGACACAATAGAATTAATGTCTATTATCGCCGTCCTGCAAACCAATAAGCTAAGCCGACTGGACAAATGGGACATTTTTCAACATGGGATGATTGGTAGAGCTCTGACGGTGGTGCCCTCGTGTGTAAAAGTGGGGAATTGCTTCACAATATGGGCTCCTCAATGGAATGGAGTGCATATGAGTTCCAAAGAACGAAGTAAAAAAAAAAATTGGTAATAAAATGTGTTTAAACCTTTGTCATGTATTTT
>JAHWFO010088383.1:0-13532 GCA_023313115.1 Rhysida immarginata | reverse complement strand
CTAGTCGAGACACTCAGGATAGTCAAAATGGTCTGTGAAGCCATCATGGATAGTCAAAATGGTCTGTTAGTTTCTCCTTCCAAATTACGGTGTGAGCAGGCTCATCATAAGATGCTAATAGAGGGACATTAGTATCGAATTTTGAGTAGATAGTTTATTGAGGGGGGGGGTGTCAGGTGTCGTTGTTGACCTGGCCAATTTAGGCCAAGTAGAGCACAGCACTCTGAGCACCCCACTCAACTCACTACATAGAGAAACACCATCTGCATACAGTGGAGTCATCATTAGAGATCGGAACCTCAACATTCTTCAGGACTTTGTGAGTCAAAGGAAAAAGCTGTTGCGAGGGATTAGCGTGGTCAAGTGCCTATCATTGTGATAAGACAACAGCGCAATTTGAATCTTCTGTCGAACTTAGTGGGAACAGTCTGAGCCATCCAGCGGACTCGCTTACTAATTGATCCAGATTATTCTAAAGTGTGTCTTTGTGCTTCAAGGTGATGTGTGATTAGTGAAATATAATGGCATGTTGATATAAAATGTGCTAAATGCCTAAAAGTGGAATATATGTGATTACAAATCTGCAGACATTTTGATAATACATAAATGTAAGTAAAGTGAAACGCATTGATTAGTAAGATTCATAAGTAGTCATGACATGTGTGTGATTTAAGAGTAATTTGAGTGATTTATTATAGACTGAGCCTTAAAAGATTCGTTTATTCTCAGGGTAGTTGAAAGAACTAGAATTTTGTCGATACATTTATCATTTTTCTCATTTATGAAATATTGCATGTTATCTTAGATTTAAGCAATTGGGGATTTAAGATTAACTTTCTTCTTTGGTGTAAGAGCTATCACTTCTTTCTTAGATTTAAAGTTGATATTATTCTTTGTATCTCATTGGTATACTTATTCAAGTTTGAATAAAAAGACATTCATTTAATTCTCAAATTCGCCTAACTTATTTGAATAAATAAGACACAACCTGCCACCTTTTTTTAAGAACCCAACCTTTTTCGATGATTGTTATTGGGTTTAGTGGGGTCAAAAGGTTACATTGGCATCCAACGTGTAAGGCAGAGCAATCGGCGACATTGGTTACACTATCAAAATTAATTTTAAAAATGCAAAACCACGCCCCCGAACTGAAGCGATTTCTGATTGGTTAGCTCTGATTTGACGTCACATGCCATTGAAACATTTGACAGAGCTCTGACATTGCAGGTCTTCACATCTGAGTAAGTGTTCCATAGTTTGCAGTTCGCCACAATCACAGATTGGACTTTGAGTTCGGTATTTCCAAGCTACCATGTTGGCTGGACAGCGGCCCATGCCCGTTCATGGGAGAGTGGCACCCGCTGGGAGAGTGGCACCCGCTGGTAAACCTTCTTTTAGCAGCATCGCTATGGTCGTAGGATTTTCTTGACTCCTTTCTCGCCAGGTTTCATTTTTAGCAGCTTCAGGCTGCACATCCAAAGGTTTAATGCTGGACAGAAAACTTTGACGACTTTTCAAATGCTGAGGCGGCGGTAGCTGGCCAGTCAGAAGGTATCGCGGGTCCTCCATTTGCTTTCTGCATTCAGCTTCTGCTACGACTTGCCTACGGATTGTAGGGGGTGCAATACCGGCACAAGCATATAAATCACCTATCTTCGTCGGCTTTAAACAACCTGTAACTACTCGGCATGCTTCGTTAAGAGCAGTATCTACTTTGGCTGCGTGGGTTGATCGGCCCCAAACAGCACAGGCATATTCGGCAGTGGAGAAACAGAGAGCCAGGGCTGTTGTTCTAAGTGTGGCTGGGGTAGCTCCCAACTGTGATGCACAAAGCTTCTTTAACAGACTGTTTCGTGCGTTGACTTTAGCTCTGACCCTTTGCACGTGCTCCTTGAATGAAAGCGTACGATCCAGGGTAACCCCAAGGTACGTCATGTTTGGCGAGTGAGGTATGGTATCACCCAACCAGTTTATGTTAAGTTTACGATTAGCTTGTCTATTGCGAAGGTGGAATGCACAGGAGACAAGCTTGTCTTGGACGGGTTTGCACGTAGTCCATTGTCAGAGTAATATTGAGCCAGGTCTGCAAGTGCTCCAGATAATATACTTTCCGCGGCATGAAAGCTGTCGCTTTGTGCCACCACTGCAAGGTCATCAGCATAGAGAAAACTTCTGGTCAAAGGTACCATGGGCTGATCGTTCGTATAAATATTAAAGAGCGTCGGTGCTAAAACACTTCCTTTAGGTAGTCCATTCTTTTGATGTCGCCATCTGCTTCGTTGTGAGCATACATCTGTTTGGAAACGTCGGTTTTGTAGGAGAGATTGTAGGATTCGGCTTAGGCCATAGTCTTTTGTTAGGTCATAGACTTTGGAGAGCAAATTACGGGTAACTACGGTGTCATAGGCAGTCATCAGATCTACAAATACTACTCCAGTGATCTTTTTGGCTTCGAAACCATTCTCGATGTTCTGAGTTAAATTAAGCACCTGTGCCGTGCACGACTTGCCGGGCCTAAATCCAGCCTGTTCCATAATAAGTTCGTGGTCAATTCCTGTGCTTAGCCTATTCAGTAGGGGATCATTGCAAGAGCGTCCTCGTTGCGATCTCTGGGAGGCTAGAAGCCTGCAAATCTTGCTACCCACTGCAATATGCTAATGCGATAATACCAGATGAGATGAAAACGCAGCTATCTATGATAAAATAATAAATAGATCACACGAAATTTTATTCGAAAAAAGAGTCCATCTATTACTATTATTATCTTCATGTCTATATTTCTCCTTGTGGAAATCAGAATTATAGTCGGTAATCACTGATACAAAGATGAGATGTATACATACATGTGCAAATAATACACTTGAACAGGTGATCGAAACCGACCGAAATTTAAAGTTTAATCGGATCAAACTTCTGCTACGTCTGAAGAATCGGACGAAAAAACTAATTTTTCCCATGTGCTTTTGTCCATTCCTTCTAAGGCCAATTCAAAATCGAAGAATAACATACGAGTACGAGGTCATGGAAACCAACGTTAATTTCGCACCGGGTATCGCTTCTCAGTACTTTCATCTATTTTTATTTCGTCTCTCGTGACGCTTTGTTGCCCTTATGAATGCTTTATTAAGTCTTATTATACTAGTGTTTGTATATGTGGGAATGAAATAATATTTGAAATCATACATGTTTATTACAGACAGATCATGAAATGCAGCGAAAGAGATAGGCATGGTTTCCGGTTTCATGGCACGTGATGTTACATCAATCTTGAGCTATGACTTAGCGATTTTTAATCATTTAAAAAAAACTACACACAATTAGAAAAAAGAATAGCCATTCCGGTGTATTAGTGATCTAAGCTATCGAAACAATTTTTTTTTTAATTTCAAGCAACTTCCCCATTAGCATTAGATCAGTTAAAGCTGTCCCATCTGTGTTATTCGTAATCTGTGTTCCTGGTCCTAGGTCTCTTCATCTACCAGGTAACCACAAAAATTTTTGCCGTTTTTAATTCCGAAAAACAAAATGATGTACACAAAAAGTAGCGTATTGCTAGTCTCCAAAGTAATCCCCATTAGCATCTAGCACCTTCTGCCAGCGTGTCTCCAGTTGATCAATCTCCTGGCTGTAAAATTCCCGGTCTTGGACTCAAAGAAGTCCATGAGTGCCTATCGCAAGTCTGTATCATTAGTGTAGGATTTTCTACGAAGATTGTTGTTCAGAGAATGGAAAAGTTGATAATCCGTTGGAACAATGTCTGGTGAGTAAGATGATGACACAAAGTTTCCCAGCCAAGCAGCTCTATGGTTTCCCTGGCTACCAACGCCACATGTGGCCAGGCATTCATGAAGGAAGAGTACCCCTTTGCGATTCACCAATGCTGGCTCCTTCTGCTGCAATGCCTGTTGCACAAGTTCCAACTGTTGAAAGTACAGGTCCCCAGTGATGGTTTGGCGTCTAGTCCACCAGACACAGAGCTTGATCTTGCTTGGGTGTAGGGTGGCTTTGAAGTGTGATGCACGGCGTCCCAGGGTGACAACCAATGTTTGGAACGCTTAGGAGTGTCTTACAGGGCCCACTTTTCGTCACTGGTAAGTATTCGATTAAATATGGGTGCGTTACGATGTCGAGAAAGCAACGACATGCAGGCTGTCACTCGTTGATTCTTGTTGGATTCAGACAATGTCTGGGATACCCATTTGCTCAACTTGTACGTCTTTCCTAGATTGTGCAGGTGACGTCTAACTGTTTCATCAGAAAGCTGATACCGTCTGGCAAGTTCACCACATGTTAAAACTGCTGTCCTCCTCTATGGCCGTTTTCAGGGCCTGATCATCTAAAGCGGGTTTCACAAATAAAAAGCTAGTGGCGGCGGCTGCGGCGCCGCAAGTCTCGCGGATCCGCCTCCAGAAGCGGCAGATAGCTGGTGATAACCGCAAATGCTTCTTGTTTCACGACAAAGTGTGGTTATGACGTCATACAAATCACAACATCATCAACTTGCTTGTTCGCCATTAATCGCTCGCTTGCCATATTTATTCTGTTCTCGACTGAAATGAAGTTGGCCACTGTGCAGGTTCAAACTGCCCCTAACTCTAATTCTATGTCTATGCATGGTAAGTGCTATTGCCTTCCCAGAACTTACATGCAATTTAGTTTTTTCTGAGTGGCTGAGCCACTGCTGCCGCTTCCCAGGTTCAACACAACGAACTTCGTCCGCAAGCTCTGCGGACGACGCGCGGCACGCAACCGCTCGGCTCGAATTATTTATGAAACTGTTTGCGGTGCGGCGCTCCAAGCGGACGCCGCGCCGCGCCCAGATCCGCTCGCCGCAAGGAATTTGTGGAACCCGCTTAAGGCTTGTGGTCGACCACTGCGGGGTTCATCAGAAATGGCAAAGTCTCCCGACTTGAATTTCTGGAATCAATGCCTTGTGCTGCGTTCATTTACAGCATCATCCCCAAACACAAGACACATTCGGCGACTGATGCTGCTGCTGACAAGCCCACCTTGAAGCCATAAAGCAAACAACATCTAACCATCTCCTTCGATACCTCCCTTTGTCTCCACTTCTGCACGAGATGTGATTGATGTGAATGCCCAACAGCCCTGTATTTATACAGGCTAACTTTCCTGCTCCTCCCAGACAGATTTTGGACCACACTGTACACTCATTTGCATATCTTCTATCAATTCCTTTTATGGCAAGAACTTTTGTGATTACCTGGTAAATTTGCTAAATTTGCTTGTGTTTGGTTGCAATTTTATATCTTTGGTAATAGACAATAGAATTTCCTTTGTTAATGATCCAAGAGTTGAATTTCAATACAAGCAATCTCTGAACTCTCGGTCATGATTGCCATGCAATATGCCGTCTTTTCGCAGACGACCCTAGCCAACACCACCTAGACATAAGGCCTGATAACGAAAAAGCAATACATTGTTACATTGTCATTAGTCAACCATTGTTAATCCTATTTCTGCCAATAATAAGCCCGATTGTCGTGTTTTTTTAACGTACGAACAGAGTGGGAGCAAGGAGGTAGTATGATAATCGATTTAATTAACCGAATAGAATCAATTACAATTTTTAGCAGAGTTTGCTAGCATATAATGAGCAAAACAAAATTGGAATGAATAAATTTTTTAGTCCAGGTCGTCTTCGTGAGATGAGGAAACCCGTGCGTCTAATGAGGTCGTCAAGGCCGGACATCGAGTGGTTTCTATTAACGTTCGCTCGATGTCTTCCGCTGCATCTCTGATTGCAGGTTCCAAGATGGCTGGGCTATCCGACGGGTAGAACGCCTGGATTGAACTAAGTACCGCAACAACTGCTAGCGGCGACCTATTAAGGTTTGTCGACCGAGGAGATGGTACTGTGAGGAATAAAATATTGGATTAATAATAGTCAACGATTCTTAGCTTGAGTGTAACCCAAAGTAAAATCTTAGCACAAAATCTAATTACTGCACAGTACCGGACAACGCGGCGTTGCTGTCCGAGCGCGGACAATCCGCAGGGCGCCCCGCGAGAAAGCCGGCTGGAATAGTTGGCGAACACGCTGCCTCGCTGTATCCCCTTCTCCTCGGGAATATTTAAAGATGAGTGCCACACGAGGACTCCTGTCTTCGCTGATGGGTTATCGTTTGTGTGAGCGTGCTGTCTGAAGTAGCACCTACTTGCACACCTTCTATTGCCGAGCACGGGTCGGTTATGCCTCTGGAACGGTCGGGAGTTTTGGTCACGTTTTTGACTTCTAAATTGACGCCTGATGTGGAAGCCGAGCTGCATGCGCCCTGTTCGTTTGCATAATCCTGCCGCAGCTCTTCAACGTAATCGCCAGTCGAATTATTTAATTCCTTGTCATCTGCAATATTCACACATGGGTCCATACACAGGTCATAGTAAAATTTATCATGCTTACTAGGCAGGAGGTTAGTTGAAAGAATATGCTCTCTTGGATGATGCCTTTCCCTAATCTGGCAATACGGTCGTTTGTCGTTTGAGCGTGAATTCCTATTCACGGACGATGAGAGCTTCTGGGTGTCGGGACCAGAATATCTACGACGTACGCCTTGGCTATAATGATATCATTCATGTGGCCGGTTAGTTTTCTTGACGGTCGTCGTCGTAGTTTGATGCCGGGAGAAGTGAGCCGTCGACGGCGGTGGCTGCCTCCTTCCGTCCGACGATTCTGGCTCTGCACGGTGACTATCTTTAACGAGGCAAGAATAATAATCAATGTCCTTATTGCTACATATATTACTTGCCGTTGGATTCCCGTGCCTCCTGGACTCGTAACAGTTACTCCGCATATGGATCTGACATCTCATCTGGTTTGGTCGGCGTCCAATGTTCCTCAATCGAAGAGAATTTGTTATCATCTCAAGCTCTTGCCTTTTTCCTCGCCTTTTATCCGGGCTTGGAGGATTCTGAGCCGAGACTGCGCATTTCGTCCTCCAATCCCGAGGCTCAGACTTCTCGTTCTTCCTCCAATCCCGCGGCTTCAGGATTGCTCCTCTTGACAGGGTCCGTCTACTACCGGCGGGGGTGTTTTTCTTACGATCTTCTTTTTCTCTTGTCAAATCCTCGAAACAATATTTTTTAAAACTTTTCTTCCGACTGGGATTTGACACCGAAATTTGGTCGATTAATGATGATGTAACAATGTATGACGTTTCCATTATCAGGCCTTCGTGTTGGCCTAGCACGACTTCACGAGACACCTGTGCGTACGAACTCAAAGGGATATACAGGGTGTTTCAAAATTATGTACAATAAATTTAGTGACATATTCTTCAGGTCAAAAGAAGACGAAAATGTTCTATAGCACTTTGTCTGGAAACTATAGTAAGGGTGTCGTCTCCCATACAAGTAGGCTTATAGGAATTTTGTTTTCTTCACAGAAGGCTGCGAGTGCTGATGTCGCCGCTGTAGCTCGCTGATTGGCTCTTTAATTTCCATGGAAACATGACGCAATCATTAAATGCACGAGAAATGCTTTAACACGTGGAAAAAAAAGGGTTAAAATAATTAACCCTTTTGTTAGGGTTAAAAGGAGCTAGGAACCATAAAAATGTTTGTAATTTTAAAAGTTATTAAAAGTTAATAAAGAATGGTCTGTGAGGCTTTATACACACCAAACCCCAGATGTTTAAATTATTGATGAAAATAGAAAAGAAAATTTTTTTTTGTGTTATAACATAAGCTCGTTTTCCATTAATTAATTTATGGAAAGCAAAAGCATATTCTTTCTTGAATATGAGAGAACAAAAATGCCATTTTCAATACATTTCAATTCAGTAAAAACCTGCAATTTTTTGTAATACAGGTTAAGAAAATGAGGGCATAACTGCTTGGTGCTAAGGACATCATGGTTGGATTGGCTTCCTGCAGTAAACCCACAAAGAAATAAAACAAATTACCGTAATTATCAGCAAAATTTGCAAATAAAATTTACCAGGCATGACCACTTGGCATGTGAAAAACGGACACAACAATGGACACCATTTCACCTTTCACCTCTTGAGTGGCGACATCAGCGCTTGCATCGTTCTGTAAAGGTAACAAAAATTCCTACCAACTGCTGCCATAGAAGACGATACCCTTACTATATATCCCTTTGATACGAACTGGAAGCAAACTGTTGACAATGTCGACTGCGTGACATCAGGCTAACTTTTGGATATTCCAATTAAAATAATTCTTCAGCAGAAAATTTTCACTTGATGCAGAACTTCATATGTATGTTCAATGTTGGTCTAATTTTTTTATATCCTTTTTTGATTTATTGCTTTCAATTTTAAATCCTTAAAATTTTAAGAAGCTAACAGGAAAATGAAAGTTTAATTCATTAAGATAATAATTTCCATGAATAAATTCCATTCTCTTCCTCTTTGTTTCGTTTTTACATATTTATTTTAAAATTATTTTTTGTGGTTTCTTTAGGACGGCTCTTCAATCGAGATAGCTCTCTGGGATGGAAATTTCTTGGATAATGAACATCCTCCTCTAACTGTAAGTAATCATTAAGATATTACAGGGTGTTCGACAAAGAACCTCCTGACTTTAAGAGTAAATATATTGGAAATAGAGATCGATAGAAGAGTAAAATAGGTGCTATGTTAATTTTGAAAGCCGAAAAATTTGATACAGGTGTTGCCGACAGGTGGCGCTGCACGTAGTCACAGTACACAAGAAGGGATCGCTCTAATAAAGATATAGACAGGACATCCCGTCATACCTTGTGGTGCACCATTTTGCTTCGAACTCTCGAAGTCGCTAACTTATGCTATAGTGGCTAGACATCCCTTCTAATCACTATACTCATATAGAAAATTTGCAATTTAATTTCAGAAATTCGTTTAAAATGACCAGATGCTCAGCTATAAATTATAGTAATAGTACAAAAAAGGGTTTCGAATGTTTAGATTTCCAAATGGGTTTAAGATTTCTTTTTAAAATAAATAACTGTTAAATTGTGAAAACTGTAAAACTTTTCTAATAGAAATAGAAAACTATGCAGCTCTGATGTACACTTTATATTATTGAAAGTATATTGCCATTTAACTTATCCTTCCCCGAATTTAATGAAAACATTGGAGGAATGTGAGAAAATATTTGTCAAATATATTGAGAAAAATGTCCATAATTTTTTCATAGTTTGAAAAACTATATAGTTTCATTTTTCAGAATGTGAGAAAATGTTTAACAAATATATTTCTGATGCAGTGCGTGAGAAGAACATTTATGAATTTTTAGTAAATAACTTCTTTAACGAATTTGTGCATCTCATAATGTTCCTAAACTGATAGAAGTTTTTAAAATTTAGATTAATATACTCGTATATGCTAAATTTAAAAATAATTTCGAAGTAAAAGCACAGAATAACACAGAATGGGCAGCTTCACCGTTGCCCAAGCTAAGCGATGGTAGTGAGCGCCTTTTGACAGATGGGTGGAATTTACCGTTTCACTGGAGCTTGCTACGACTTTTCTAGATTCTTAATTAGTTCTCGGTCTTAATTAACGGAAACTGTCCTGATCACAGGGAAGCTTGGAATGAATGACATGTAATCTTTCGTCGTCAAGAACAAAATCTTTTCAATATTCGGCTAATTAAATGGTTGAGTAACATGCTTGTAGATCAGCTGACTAGCTTGTAAGGTTACAGTATACATTTAAATAATTTAGACTTTAAAAATGTATTAATATTTTTTCCGAAATATAGTAATTTCACTCATAACTAATCTAATTTCAACAACATAATTAATCCCAACTTCTTTTAATTTGTTTTTATTGAGAAAGTGATAAGCAAAATAAGTGATGAACGCCTCAGAAGCAGGAGAAGTACAAGTATGGGTGCATATTAATGAGGTTGGCGTGACCTAAACCAGCCAATCGGCGTGCACTATGCATGTCACGTGACCCCACACCCCATCCACCACCATACTGACATCACGGGTGGCCATTTTCGGGTCGCGTGATGGGTTTTTCCCGTGACGTCACATCAGTTACGAATAAATTAATAATAATAGGGTGTTATGATATTAATATTCAGTCGCCATTTTGTTTTTTGGGTTTTGTCACCAGGTGGCGCCGCATTATGTTTTTGAGCCCCCCTACCCCCCCCCCCTCGTAGTGAAGGTATGACACAGGGGAGGTATTTGGTTGTGACTTGAGGTTTCACACCCCCTCCCATGTGTCATTCCCACATCAGTCCCTTTTATTTATTTATTTGTTTGGCAGTTTTTAATTTTTTTATTCAATTTTATACTTTTATTCATTCTTTATTCAATTTTATTTAATTTTTCAACTTGTTTTTGTTTTATTCGTTTTCATCTTTCGTACTTGACGTAGGTTTCTCTATGGTCAGCCTAGGTCGACTTCGTCTTCAGCGATTCTCTCGGGCATTTCTTCGCTGTCATCTTCTGCCTCACAGTATGCGTCTTCTTCGGAGTCATCGTTTGCATTGGCGGGGAGAGTGAAGTTTGTTTCGATTCCGACATCGAGTGTTTTTGGTTTACGGTTGGTAAAATGATGAACCTCTATCATCACAGCTAAAGAATAAGCATCGCTAGGCATTTCATAATGCGTGCGACTGGGTCCGTTACGAAATATCAGGTTCAGCCACTCGTTCTCAGCCATGGATGGTACGAGTCTTTCGGCATTTGTAACCTCCATGCCGAGTAATCGGCTTAAAACACGACAGTGAATTCCTCCATATGCATAAAACCGCGTAGTGACATGTTTCCAGTGGTATATGATCCCTGGTAGTGCGGAATACGGTAGAGTACCCGCGAAAATGTTCCTTCTCCTGGGTAGCGTGTAATTAATGGCTTTGAGTCGGTCCCAATCGACTTGGCTGAGTTATATCTCGTTTTCTTCGGTTAAAAAAACGTATAATGAGCTTTCAATCTCTGTCCATATATGTCCAGCTGTCTCTTGGTTCGTTCATCGAGTTTTCAGACATAGATTCCGCAGATAGATAACTCGCTAAATAACACATCACCTTTTTCGGTTTTGAAAGTATTGGCTGTGATGGTCGCCCCACGTACTACAGATAGAGAGAAAGAGAGAGAGAGAGAGAGAGAGAGAGAGAGAGAGAGAGAGCAAAAAAAAATAAGTCATGCTTCGTTAAACGAGATAAAGACATTCAATCATCTTTTTCATAATAATAATATCGTGTGTAAAATGTATTTTTCTACTTACAGTGAAGAGCTGGATTCTTTTCGTTGTCACGTTTCATTTTCTTGCTTCTTCTTCTTCTTGTAAATGGCTTTGGTTGGTGGCTCCGTGCGTGTGTGCGTGCACATGTGTGGATTGTTCGAGATGGGAGGCTGTCTGAGTGCTGAGTGAATGCTAGGTGTCTGAATCTTCCCGCGCCAGTCGTTGGCATCACGGTTGTCATGGTGACGCTGATGGTCACGTGGTTTCCATCTTCTCCAGAATCTTCTAGATGTTACTTTTTGGGTCAGAATTGTTTCTCTCGTTGACCTTTTTGACTTTTGATTTCATTGACCTCTCGCTGAATGACCCCGAGACTTTTGTTTTGCTTTTTCTGAATCGTATTGAATATGAAATTATAGGTATGGTAACGTTTGGTTTTGCCAGCCTTTCACTACCAGAGTGTAGCCAATTATGGAATTAAATTTCTCTTTGTATCCTATCTTCAGCTTTCATTTACATCTTTTGTTGTGATATTTCACAATGCGAGGCATGATTTTTTCTGTTTAAGCTTGTCTTTTTCTGTTTTCGTATTAATAAATATATTTTTTACACAGTCTCTCAAATTTTCTTAGTAATTTTGCCTTAATAAAGTTTCAATTATTCCGTTTCATAGTATGTACGTGGTTTTCAGTAATGTTTGATGTATATACTTTATTTCAATATTACTTAATGTTCATGCATACATCCTACGTTTATTTTTTTTTTATCATGACATAAAAATATTTTTGGTTCTACATAAATTCAACGAAAGTGTTTTTCCCAGTGTATTTAGATATTGTTAAAGTCATTTGTTGTCTGGTTCCTTTTTCGCTCTGATGATTATGTTTGATGGTGAGATTTCACGTTTGTGAAATCCGTACAAGGGTTAGATTTCAAATATACAAATTCTCTTAAAAGTTCAAATATTTTAGGGTGGTTTCTGAGTCCTATAACGTTTCCAGCATAAGTTTGATGCACGACGGTGATTTTTTGCACTTTGAACAAACGCACAAAGTTCATTTTTCGCGCATGTGATTTTATCTCTGTGTCAAATTTCGTTCTAGCGTTTTGCAGTGGAGGATAGAATTCGCTGCCTCTGTTTCCCCCCCGTGCAACATTCCGCGATTCGTTTTTCTGTTTTCTAACCGTTTTCACAAGAGCATTAAATATACATGTTTAATGCTGGATTAAAACAGCTGAAAGTAGACATAGACATTTCAAAATAAAATTAAATAAATAAATATATAAATATAACGTTTCTACATGTTCACATGTATTAAAATGTCAATGTGTATTTTTACATCTGTAGTAGATGAAACCTTTGAGAATTTTGTCTTTTTTCTAGTGGTTGTTTTTACCACAATGTGAATAAATTGATTCAATATTGTGATGTTGTTGTACTTATTTACTTTTCAAACCCGCTTATCCGTTAGGGTCGCGGGAGCAGCAGCCCTATGGAGGATCTCCAGCGATCGCGATCTTCCGCCATTAGGTGCATGTCCTCCCTGGTAATATCCAAGCGACTCGAACCCAGATTCTCTATGTAGTCTAGCCACCTGGTTCTAGGCCGACCCCTTGGTATCTTACCCACCGGCTTGGAAAATAACAACTGCCTAGGAAGACCAGTTTGCGGCATCCGTATCAAGTAGCCATACCAGCACAACTGAGATCTTTCAGTTCGGAGAAGTAGCGGCTCAACACCTAAAGACTCCCTTATTGTGCTGGTGTGCACTCTATCAAATAGGGTAAAACCTGCCACACCTCTCAGAAATCTCATTTTGGCCGCTTGTACCCGTGATCGCACTCTTTCGGTCATTACCCAAGCCTCATGACCATAGGTGAGAATAGGGACAAAGATAGATTTGAAGACTGAGAGCTTGGCTTTGTTACCCAGCTCGCGTTTCGTTACCACGGATCGCCACAGTTCACGTCTGACACAGCTTGCTGCGCCGATCCGAGCTTCCAATTCTTTCTCATGCCGTCCATCACTCGTGAATGCAATCCCGAGATACTTGAATTTCTCCACCTGTCTCAATGAGGCTCCCCTAACTTGGAGAGCGCACTGAGCAGGCTGTCTTGAAAGGACCAGAACCTCGTTTTTAGCCACACTGATCTTCATCCCAGCTTCTTCACATTGTGTAGCAAATCGGTCTAGTGCATGCTGAAGGTTCGTGCGAGAAGACCCAAGGAGGACAAGGTCGTCAGCAAAGGACAACCTCTCCACTAGGCAGTCGCCCACACAAATACGCTCATCGCCTCGGCTGCCCCTGTCTATCCAGTCCATAAAGATAATGAACAAGAGGGGCGACAGTACGCACCCTTGGC
>JAHWFO010088379.1:6768-20809 GCA_023313115.1 Rhysida immarginata | reverse complement strand
CATATGCAATTTGCAATATTTGCATACAATGGGTCAGAGTATAAATGATTAGATTTTCAGAGTAATTGCTTGAAAGAACACCATGCCTCGACGACGACGAAGGGTACCATATCAACAGCTGACAGACTTTGAAAGAGTGAAGCGGGATGGTCGTATCGTGACATTGCTGCTCGTGTAGGACGTAATGCAACGACAATTATGCGTGCATGGAGGCAGTGGAGCGAAGAGAACAGGGCACACCGAAGACCAGGCTCAGGAAGACCCAGCACGACGACACCGCGAGATGACAGACACCTCTATCGCATGTGTGTAGCAGATCGTACAGCCACTTCCACAGTGTTAGCACAACAGTGGGGTGCTACAGTAGGCAGGACAATGTCTGCTAGCACTGTACGACGCCGTTTGATTTCCAGAGGATTGATGGCACGAGTACCATTGTTGCGGATTCCTTTGACTCAAAACCACCGGCGCCGCAGGTTGCAATGGGCCCATCAACACCAACAGTGGCAAGCTGAATGGCAACAAGTTGTGTTTTCGGATGAGTCAAGGTTTAACTTGCAGCACCATGACGGCAGGATTCGAGTCAGAAGACATCGTGGCGAGCGCGACCTTCCAGAATGCATCCTGCAGCGTCATTCAGGACAAACGTTAGGGGTGATGGTGTGGGGTGCAATCAGTTACCATGGCCGTTCCCGTCTGATCAGAATCTATGGCAATCTGAACAGTGACCGGTACATCAGGGAAGTTGTGCAACCCGAGGTCATCCCCTTCCTGCAGAACCTTCCAGGCGCTGTATTCCAACAGGACAATGCCCGACCGCATGTGGCCAGAAATGTCCTCGCCTTTTTCCAAGCACATCAGAGGCCCTTGTTCCCCTGGCCTGCTCGTTCACCAGACATGTCCCCAATCGAACATGTGTGGGACAGGGTTGCTCATCGATTGGCTCGTCAGACTCCTGCAGCAGCAACTGTGGATGAACTGTATACCCGTGTAGACAGAGCATTGCAGGACATTCCCCAGGCCCTTATTCAGAGCTTGTTTGACTCAATGCCACGACGTTTAGAGGCTGTAATTGCATCCCACGGTGGTTTCACCCGATACTAATGTGACAATAAAACGCATTGTATTGACCTGAAAATCTAATGGTTTCTTTTCTGACCCATGATATGCAAATGCTCCAAATTTAATGCAGATTGGGCTATTCCATCAGGGTGTTGCGATTTTTATAAACAGTAGTGTAGATAGAGGAAAACTTCCAATTACAAAATACGTGAGAGTCACCTGAAACTGTGGATGAGAATATAGCAATAAAACAGAGAAGGAAAACACCGTTCCACATATGGTTTTAATATGGTAAAATCACGAATGTATATTTCGATGACTACGTCAGCTTCTTCAGCCTGATATTGAAATGAAAAATAGAATAATAATTACAAATCCGTATATAATAGATACGAGTGGTTTGGTATGTTACTTACTACAGGGTGGCCCAAATCGTTTTGAAATTGTATCGGTGGTAACAGACTTTTGGCCCAGTCTGTATATCTTGTTTGGCTATATCTTAGCATTGAAAATTTCCAGGGGTATCATAATAGTATAATTAGAGCGCGTGCCATTGTACCGATTTCGGCCATCTTCGAATTTGTCCGTGTTCTGTCCCATATCTATCGATCGGTGAAAACAGATTTTTAAAATCTTTCATTTTTCCGAGAAAATCGAGTTACGGGCGGACGGACCATTACATTGTATCTCAAGATTTTAAATTAATCTAAATAGTTGAGTATAATAAGATAATATTAAAATCAAAACAAATAAAATTTAAATTCTTCCAAAAAAGACCAATTCCAAGCCTATTTTCTAAATATGCAAATGTTTTTAATAGCTTCCTAATGGACTATTCCACATTTTCTGCTGGGGAGAAGTTCATACAAGATTCATAATACAATTATTTTTACATAATATTTATCTTTCTTAAGACTGGTTCGAAAAATTTGGCCAGCACTGAATACACAATTTTCTTCTCCAAGATTCAAGACCGTGTTTTCAATAATACATGTTTTAAGAGCGGCTTTCTCGAAGAACGGTCGATTTTTATTTCCCCCCCCCCCCCCCCCCTCCCATTTTGCTTTGATAGGGATTTAGAACATTGTAATTTTTGTCGAAAATACATATTCATTTGATATGCATGGTGTAAAAGTGACCACTTCTATTACTTTTACGTTTATTGTAAAAATTTTAAAGAATAAATTTTATATCAAAAATTATCAGAAGAATCGATCTATGGGCGAGAGGGAATGGTCAGAGTAGGATTTAGTGATTGTTTTGTTTAATTTTATTCAATCTTCCATTATGCCAAGTTAAATAGGAGCGATTTCATGCGTTTTCTGTTCTACACGCGAATAATCCAACGTACGGTGGCCAGAAGGTACATGGACTTTCTTCTCCATTTCGCGTGGTTTATGCATTTGTTTTTTTATGCAAACAATGGATTTTACTAAATCGGAGATGCTCTACAACTTTGTAATTGGAAGTTTTTCTCTATCTGTAATGGTTCAAAAGTTAGTTTTCGTAACTTCTCAGGGTTAGGGGCGCTGCGAATACTTTTATTCAATCGAGCATGACCACTTTCCTATAGTTAGACCTGACTTTTATGGCTCTAACCCCTTTTGTTCTGAAGTTATTCGACTATTTCGGTAATTTCCTGTGTATCCTGTATATACGTTTTTAATATGCTTATAAAATTTTTGAATATAAACCTTGGCACGTATTTTTTTATAATTGATCTATTATTGGATATAGGTGTTACCTGTATTAGCTTCTGTTCGGAATTTTATTATCACTCCATGATGTTCTCTAGTTAGTTAATTGAGAAATTATTACAACTAAGCCATCTAGTCACTTAATGAATTACGCTGTAAAATGTATGAATGCATAAATAAAGCTAAATAAGCACAGTACCGTATCTCTCCCAACCAAGCACTTGCTGCCGGCGACCCTCAGCCTCTCCCGGCGACGACTTAGCCTAACCCGCACTCTTCCTCGCTTCATCGCCTTCTTAACGGAAATTCCTTAAAATTCCAATTTATTTACGTTTTAATGTAGTCGTTGACAGTAGGTCCGTGATTATATACCAGCTTTTTTAAAGCTCGAGCCACGAGCAATTTTTCAATTTGCCGCGAAAACGAATCGCTAACAGATGTCGCTTCCGACTAAACCAATTAGGTAGGGTTGTGCGCGAATGACTCCTGGAACCGGGAGAATCGATTCTTTTATATCGCGGCACTGGAGTCGAATCGCATGCGAGGAACCGGTTCCACCAACGTCATACTCATCCACGTGGCGACGTTATCTGTAACTATTCAGGGTGTAAATGTAAATGTTCTTAGAAAGTTTGGAATGTAAATAGCGATTCTACCGTTCGTTTAAAATAGAAAGATTAAATTTTCACAAACTTGCCAGACCCTCAATCATTAAAATGTAAATGTACCTATTTAAGAAGCTAAAAAGTACACTAGGCCTAAAAACTTTATTTGAAATGACCGAAAAAATTCTGAGAAACATTTTTAAATGCGGAAACTGGAAGAAATATCCATTTCAGAGTACATTTCAAGAATCCTGTTGTTTTTTACTAGATTCGTCATTCTTTTTATAGCTAAACTCGAACGTACTTCCGCGTTCTATCTGTAAGTCCGCGTAATCAATTATGCCATATAAAGTTTTATTATTTCGATGTGCCGAAATAATTAACAGCATTTATATAAAATCGGCGACGGTGGATGTTGTCACAACAAAGAAAAAATCTAACAATACGTTATCTAACCATGAGTTATTTTCCGATTATACAGTCGGATGGGTTCGCTTCTAGTTTTCCATAAAAACATGGACGCTTACTAATATATTTAATTGAATATCCATAAGAATTGCATAAACATGATAAGTTCTTGCATAGGAACAAATACTTCAATGAATTGATAATAGATGGTGCCACGGGTAAGAAGGGAACCGGTTCCAGAACTGGGTTACTCGATTCTCAGAGATCAGGAATCGATCTTACCCGATTCCTTCGCTAGCACATCCCTACAATTAGGGGCTGGAGGGATCGAACCATTGGAATTGAGAGAAACTGAAAGAATCTAAATAGAGGTTGATTAATTACAGAACCAATTAGAGCCTAGAGGGGTCGAGCTATTGGAATTGAAAGAAATAGAAGTAGCTAGGCGTTGGTCACGTACAAAACCAATTACAGCTTAGAGAAGTCAAGCTATTGGAATTGGAAGAAACTAGAAGAAGTTAAGGGTTGATTATATACAAAGTTGATTAGAATCGAGAGGGGTCAAGCTTTTGGAATTGGAAGAAGCTGAAAGAAATTGGGCTTTGATTATATAGGTGCTGTCATCTTCTGTTAATTAGTATTAATAATTAATTAAAGTTGTTGTTGTTGTTATTTTTATTATTAATAGTAATAATAGTGATTATATATCGTAGGTCGTCAATATGATGAACACGGCAACTTGGAGAATTGGTGGAGCAAGGAGACGGATAAGAAATTCAGAGAAAAATCCGAATGCATCGTCAACATGTACAGCAATTTTACAGTTGAAGAAATCGATCGACAGGTATATGTCACGCGGTTTTGTCAGATTGTTCCTTATGAAACGGCACTTTTGTATGCGTGTATTTGACCAGCGCATACTAGGTGGTGATGCTGAAGAGCTACTGATTGCCCACAATATTAAAAACCGTCATTTTGAATGAGAGCCAATTTTTTGAAATAGAAAGTGGGTCATGTGAAATATCACTTAGCACGAGAATTTTTTCAGAAACTCATTTCACTTGTCAGATTTCACTTATCTGTCACGGTTTGAAAGCTATCGTGGCTTATCATTCACATCTCTTATCCCTTTAAAATTTGGACAAGAGGCATGCAACAATGTTATGCAAAATTGACAAATTTTAAGTGAGGTAACCTCCAAACCATGAAAAATAGGTGACATCCGATAAGTGGATTGGATTTCTGAGAAAATTCTCATGTGATATGATATGTCACATGATCCGCTTTTCATATGATATATGACTTACGACTTTTGGGCTACCACTTGCCAGCGTTCCGTCTATAGGCTTAGGTCATCATAATGTAATCGTGTTTCAATGTGTGGATGAAAGTGCCGTGTCCTAATGAGAAATTAATTTTCAGGTGAATGGGATCATAACGCAAGGCGAGAACATTGCGGACATTGGTGCCGTCAAGAGCGCCTATGGGGTAGGCTACTATAGTAGACTGTTCTTTGTTGTAATTCTCTTTAATAAGGTGCAGTCAATATACAAAGGGCACATGTCGTTCGTTGGATATTCACTGCACCTTATCGAGTTGTTTGATAGTAGACTGTGTAGTCGTTTGATGTTCATTTCTTGCTTTTAGGCCTATTTGCATTGGGAAAAGAAACACGGACCGGAACCGGAACTACCGGGACTTAAACTGACGCCACGACAAACGTTTTGGTTAAGCATCGCCAATGTAAGCCCCGTGGCCTGACTTTTCCAAATTTCATTAAAGACATATATCAGTAGGCCTAACCCTCTAGTGTTTGGATTTTATTGCAGGTCTGGTGTTCGAAGGAGAGACCAGCCTACTTGGAACTGGAGGTCAACACGAATCCACACAGTCCTTCACGATTCAGGTGAGAAATGATGACCAGAAATCACGATCTCCATTGTGGTACTACGAAAATAAGCCTAACGTTTAGTGTCCAGTCACATCATTATGACCATCATTTTAGTGGAATGTCTCGGAATTGGTTTAGGTTCCTCGATCGAAGTGATCCCATAAATTTTAGACTGGGACTCAGAGATCTGTGGGCCACTGTTAGTAAAATTCTCGAGGTAAGGCTTGTAGATTCACCAGCACTTACTCTTGAACACGAGACCATTGATATGATCCACGGCATCAAGACAAGTCCAGAGAAGTCAGATCCCATGGCTTGTTTCGATGGTCTCTTGTTCAATTCTAGAGGCCCATATAGATCCCACAGGTCAAGATCTGCAGTAGGGGTTGTCAGGACCAACTGGTACACTGCTATAGTGACCGGCACGAAAGAAAAAGGAAACTGGCGCTTGCATAAATAAAAAAAAACTCGTTCAACTACTCAAAAAGGGAAAGGAAACGGGGCATTACTTATTACTGATGCTAGGAATAAGTAATACCCCGTTTCTTGTGCATTTCTGATTTTGAATGAGGATTTTTCATTTACGCCTGAGCCAGTTTCCTTTTGCTTTCATGCTGGACACCATAGATACAGAGACTTTCGAAACCAATCACGGGATCAAGACCAAAATCTGTAAACGACAATCTGAATAAGCTAACTTGACCCAACCAACCTGGACATAGTTTTTGGCAAAAGCCAGGCTAATTGGCGTAGGTCCAGGTATTTATTCTCTCAAATCTGACCCTCTTGTTGGATCCTGTCCTGTTACTTCCAGGTTCATTTCTTCAGAATCCACTAATTTCACTGAACTGTTGTCTTGGAGACTTTTGTCCTGATCCCATGGTTCGTTCAGACGGTTCTTGTCTAACAATAGTTCATGCTGGCTGGTCCTGACCAACAATTTCAACAGACCTTCCTCTGGGATCTACATGTGAACAAGAGATGGTCGAAACGAACCATGGGATCTAGAGAAAAGTCTTCAAAACGACAGTCTGGAAAAGTGAACCAGGCAATGCCAGACGAGACAGTGCTAGAGAGTTAGACCTGAGAGAACAAACACTTGGACACAGCTTTTGGCAAAAGCCAGGCTAATTGGCGTGGATCCAGATTTTTATTCTCTCAGATCTGACCCTCTAGCAGTGTCCAGTCCTGGCATTGTCTGGTTCGCTTCTTCGGAATCCAATATCTATTTTGAACTGTCATTTAGCTGACACTTGTCTTGATCACATGGTTCATCCAATGTTTCTTGTCCAACTGTACCATGCTGGTTAGTACTGATCAACCGTTCCAGCAGACATTACTCTGGGATCTACAGTTGAACAAGAGATCATCGAAACGACCCTAGGGTGAAGATAAGTCTCCAAAACGACAGTCCAAAAAATTCTGCTGAATCCAAAGAAGCGAACCAGGCAATACCAGGACTAAACTACTGGATTTGTCGATTTCACCTATCTGTCAGGGAAGTACATTTGGAGGTAAATAGTCATCATCTTAAGGTTTGCCATATTTTATTCAGGATAAATATTAAAATGGAAAGTGGGTCATGTGACATTAAATAGCACGAGAATTTTCTGAGAAACTCATTCCACTTGTCAGATTTCACCTATCTGTTACGGTTTGTACGCTACGTTTCTGAAAGTTTGCACGGCAATTGATGCTCCACCTCACTATGGGACAGCTGTTGGGACAGTGGCTTAATATTGTCCGATTCGCTTCTTCGGACTGCCCTTTTGGGGACCTTTGTCTTGATCCCATAGTTCATTTCGACAGTGTTTTGTTCAACAGTACCATGACCAGTCGTTCCAGCAGACCACTGGGATCCACATGGGGCTTCTCAATTGGCAGTCTTGTTGTCACATCTGTTCCATTAATCCAGTTTCGGTGCTGCAAAGTTCGCCGTTTCCAGGACGCTTCATATAGTTTCAGTATGCTAAGTGTGTCTCATACAATGTGACTGGACGCTATAGATTGTGTTAAGAAACTATGGGAACAGACTTTACGGGATGATTGCTGAATGTATGACCTGAAACGCACAGATATCCCAGAAAATCGTCCTGGCCGTCATCTCAGTTTGTCCTATAGTTTGTTGACATTCTGTATATCTCCCTAAGTACACAAGTATGTCTATCCACAGGGTGAATGGTCCACTGTCTAACAGCGTCGAGTTCGGCCACGACTTCAACTGCCCAGTCGGATCCAAAATGAACCTAGTGGACAAGTGCACTGTTTGGTAAAACAAAACAAAAAAACAAAACGCAATTCAAAACCCAAGAACCTTCGAAATCGATGGTCTCAACGTCGTCAATTTCAAAATGGACGTCTACAACATCATCACCAAGACAAGATGGAAGCTCTTCTAAAAAACAGGAGTCCAACGCTGTTGGGGTTTTTCTTCATTTTCTTTAACCGATACGCCGTGACTTTATTATTAGGGATATATATTAACTTATTTATTATTATTATTATTATTATTATTATTATTATTATTGAAAAATGAATTAATGTATATTCCGATGTCTCTGACAGTTTATTATTAAGATTTCTTTGCAGAGCCATTATCTGTTTGTTTGTTGCAATGCTGACGTATACGAACATTATGACAAGAGGTCCTATCGCCAATGGAATGTCCTGTATCCCTTATACCCCTCTTACGCTAGCATTTGTAAATACGTCATTTGTACTAGTTACTTACATAAAGAGTTTAATAAATTGAAGTCTATTGGCAAGTGTGTGCTCGTTCATTTCGTCCATCATGCACTCTACTCTATAGAGGTCTTTTGCACAACAGGGCTGTAAGAAATACTTGCGTTGGAAAGGAATTCATACGGAAATGTCAAATAGGACCACCTGGTGACAACAATTGTAAACTGGGTGGCATCATATAAGAGCACTCTTTAGCGCAAACGAGTTTGGTCACTGGTCTTGAAGGCATATATCCTGGCGGATAGAAGTGTCTCACACGAGACCCCCAAAGCGAATTGTCAGATGTGGGAGGGTCAGAGCTCATAGCAGGCGGAGGGAAAGGTGCTGGTGAGTCACAATCCGCCTCATGTCATTTTTGTGCAGACATGATGGTCCTTATTTCTCTAATGGTCCATCGTTAATCAACGCATTATCTCGGAATGCTCAACGACTGGCTTCTAGGAAATGAAATCTGTGACAAAAGGTTGATTTCAGAACCACAGATCAAATTTTCCAAATCGCTGGATAAGCCTTGGGTCAACAAACAATAAGGCAGGTCCATGTGTTTAATACATCTGAATAATTGCACTGAAAATTACTATCCAGTTAGCGCAAAAAAATTTCATTACGGAAAGGAACATGTTTTACTATGCAAAACACATTTTTACATATTTTCGTATTGATTGTAACAGTGTACAAAAAATAATCGAGATTCTGATCTTTGGAAAGAAAGAATTAATGACGAAGTTAATGATTAATTATAACTTTCCCACGCTTATTTTAAATGGTTTAATCCAAAGATTTCAATGATTTGAATGTTTAAAACTGTTCATACTCGTGTTGCTAAGGTAAAGCAATGACACCCAGGAAACAGTTCGCAGAATCCGTACAATAGCAAGTTATAATCAATTAACAAATGAAAAAAGTCAAAATGAAGTAGCCAATAGCGTTGGATGTTCGCAAGGCACTATTTCGAATATTTGGAAGAAATATCAAGCAAGGTTGGAAGGCAAAAAGGAAGCGGGCGACCAAAAGATACAGAGGTTGTTAGAGATCTATGGTAACACCGCATACTCATTTCAGGCGAGCTATCACGTGGAGTATTGTTAGGGTAGATATTAAAATAGTTAGTATTTGAACAGCGAGTTAAAATCTTTGAGTTAGGCCACCGAAACTTGACAGGTTTTGGAAATGCTCCATAATAGCCTCTTGTGACGTCAAATTCAGCTCTTCCGAAATTATGAAAGCATCCATGAAACGAGGGTTCGTAGTTTCCAAGAAAGGGGTATCAAGTGTACTAAATAACATTGGCAAACCAGAAGCAGTGCCAATCCTGAGGGTAAAAAGCAGATCAATCCACTAGCCATATTCCTGACTTTGGTAGGTCAATCCACTATTGACATGCTGAGGGTAAAAAGCCATATTGACCTCCTGAGGGTAAAAAGCAGGTCAGTCCACTAGTCGACGGGAAAGTTCGGACTCTCATCACCTGATGTAACCCATCAACACAATGGGCCATTGTATAGAAGGTAGGGACATTTGTGTACAAGGTAAACACAATGATCAACCGTGATTTACAACCTGAGAAACTACACAAGAGCCACGTTCATAAGCTGTTGCCACGTTCATAAACTGTATGAACGCTACCTGGCGGATGAAATGTGGAAATACATGGTAGCACTAGATGAGGCCTATGTTTTGCATAGCATGATATTTTCCACAAACGAATTTTTTTTTTGTGGCAATTGATGGTACATTGATCTGCCTTGCTGTTATTATTATTTTTTTTTTTTTGCCAGGACCTAACCACATCATGTTCTAGTCAAAGGAGTTTCCAGCCACCTATACGACATGTACGTAGCAACCTGGATACTATATAGTTCAATCTTCTACGTCAAAGGATGCTGAAGTGGCAAGACATGATAAAATCCTTAAGCAGCTCCATTCTTCCACTACTCTACTTAATAACCAAATAAACATTGTTTGTATACTCCACATAAATATATAATTCTCTTTCTTATACATAGACCTGTCTTTTTATAATAAATAACAACAATCCTTAATTAATAATAATAATAATTATTATTATTATAACAAACATCAAAAAATACAGAGCGCCCATAGAAAATATTCCTCAAATCAGAGGTCCATGTCTTTCGCTTAGGCATTACAACGTTCTGTCTATACATCCAATAGAAAATACAAAATTGAAAAAGTCTTCTCATCGAGTTAAGTACACTTTAGGAAATGCCTTGCTACGTATATTAGTACAGTAACAGGATTGGTGGTTCCTTTATTTTAAATATTAATCCTAATAATAAGCCTAATTTCAGAGTTTCGCTTTCGCCATGAGCGCCGGTGGCGTCGCCTCAATGACTGAGACTGTCCCCGCAGATGGTAAGGGCTGGTTGAACAGGCCGAGCATGAGGAGCAGGTCATTGGCGTCCACGGCCCTGGCGTCGATGGGCAGCGTGGTGCGAGTTCCCCGGCAGTGGAGACTGAAGGCCGTGCCCACCCAGAAGATGCTCACTTGGTCGTCGGCGTTTGGGTTGAAGCCGCTAGGCGAGTGAACTGCGCTGCCGTCGAACATGTGTACGTTGCGGCCTATGATGAGGATGGCGGGGCCTGTCAGGCGGAAGGACACATCTACATTCGGAACGGTAACTGGAAAGGAAACTAATCAAATATTACACTACAGAATGCTATACTAATGAAGACCATAGGGTTCAGGTCAATCCATCCATGTCCTGTGTAATAATGGAGCCAAAGAGACCACGAAAAGCAAGCTCATCTGGAAGGGACAGTTCCAAGTCACCAAGAATGGCTGGTCAGAATGGTAAAGCGCTGGTCTCATATGACCATTAGGCTCTACCTTTCTATGCCTGAAACTTAGTTATATGCTAGAAACGTCACAAAAGGGTACAGCAGTTGCAATAGCTTTCCTAGACCCTGTGGACACTTCACTGCAAATGACACGAGCCATAACTAGCTTGACTGTTTACTTTCTTTGGTAAGAAAGACGTTTGAAGTCCTTCACAGGCATGTCCTTTAGGAGAGTGTACTGGTGCTAAGAGTGTGAAACATTTTTATTCCTAGCCAACATTACCAACCATTTTGGTAAACGTGCTAGCACCGCTTTATGTAGCATCCTGGAAGGAGATTGGCAAGGTGTAGCTTATACCAATACTATAGCTAAAAGACATGTCACATGATGCATTCCTGGATTCAAAAACTTCCGAAACCTATATGGTGTCCCGGAATGAGGAGACATTCTGGCTGTTACAGGAACGAGCTATGGGTCAATTGTTTCTAATGGAAAGAAGATCTTGTGAAATATCAAACAACATGAGAATTTTCTCAGATATTCATTCCACTCAACAGATTCCAACCACCTCTCACGGTTTGGAAGCTAGTAGCACTCAAACTTGACGTGAGTGACAGTAGCTTTCAAATCGTGACGTGGATGGATTCCGACAAGTGGAATGCATTTCTGAGAACATTCTCATATTGTTTGAAATATCATATGATCTGCTTTTCATTAGAAACAATTGACCAACTACCTCGTTCCTGTAATTAAAGCTGTATGCCTCTCCACAGCTGGAACTTCTGAAGCTAAGCAAGAAGATGCCCGATTCCATTAGCCAGGACAGCTCTGGAGGACATTCCCATGACGTTGGATGGACCCATAACCTGGAGTACGTGAAATACCAACACTAAACTCACTTGTCTTATCGCACTTGGAGTGCAGCATCAGCACCGAGTAGCGGTCCTTGCAGCTGGGATTGAGGGTGAGATCATACTTGAGTTTGGTCTGGCGTGGGGACGGACACTGAAGGGCCAGGGCTCCTTCCTTCGACGGACCATCTGTCGACACACGCAGACTCTCGACGCTCCCTTCAGTCGATGCCTTCAGGAGGTCGAACTTGACGCTATCGCCAGTCTTATCTAGAAATAATGAAATACTCAGTTACACTTACATACCAAAATATAAGATGACGTGTATCTCTGTTATACACAATGGGCTGTTTAGTCAGAACTTGCGTCTCTTTGATAGGGTTGTTTTAAAGCATTTTTATCACGTGCAGCTTTATTGTCCAAACCGTGACACATAGGCAAAATCCAACAAGCGAACTGAATTTCTGAGAAAATTCGCATGTTATTTGATATGTCACATGACCCAGTTTCCATTTAAAATTAACCTGCATCCAGTTGGATAGAGGCTAATTTTTTCAAATGTAAAGTGTGTCATGTGACATATCAAACAACATGCGAATTTTCTATGATATTCATTCCACTTGTCGGAATTCACCTATATATTACGGTTTAGAAGGTATCGCCACTCAAATTTGTATAGTACTGCTATATGATGTTTTCTATGTGCTGAGATGCTTATTGGATGCATAGCTCCGTGTGTATCGTGAGATACTTGCACAAGTTCATCCAGTTAGATTTTGGATGGCAGTTTTCCAGCATTATACCACTCTGTCTCAGTATTGTATAATTAAATGGCTTGATATTCATTTTCCAGATCCATCGGATTGGTCGACATGGTCTTGAGAAATAGCCACCGAGACCATCCGACCTCACTTCTTTCGACTTCTTTCTGTGGGTTAAACTTGAAGCAACTTCCTTCTGCACAGAAGATGCTTATTATGGATCTTCATATGTAACCTATATTGAACACATCACATAGCAATGTTGTGCAAACTCGGAATGATGACAGCGTCCAAACAGTGACAGATAGATGAAATCAAACAAGTAGACTGAATTTCTAAGAAAATTCGCATATTGTTTGATATGTCACATGACCTATTTTCCATTTGAAATAATGATCTCCATCCAATATGGCGGATTTCAATATGGGAGAGTAATCATCTTTTTTTCAAAGTGAGTCATGTGACATCAAACAACATGCCAATTTTCTCAGAAATTCATTCCATTTCTCGGATTCGACCTATCTGTCACGGTTTGAAGGCTAGGTCAGCACATTGAACACACTATACAAATTTTGACTGTCCATGTCTTCCAAACCGTGATCGATAGGGGGAATCCAATAAGTGGAATGAATTTCTGAGAACATTCTGATGTTATTTGTTATGTCGCATGACCCATTTTCCGTTAGAAATAACTGCCCTCGATCCAATATGGCGGATTTCAAGTTCCAAAAATGTCAGTCTCCGAATCCATTTTACCTTTAAGACAACCAGGTTTCATTAAAGAAGAAGCAAATTCTGACAACTAAAAAGAGTACGCAAAGAATGCAGCTGGACTTACGATTGAGATATATATACAGGAGCTTGGATATGGTGACGGACGTTGCGTGGACGGAATGTGGAGCGATTTCCATAACAAAATGCACAGTTTAATGAACTCCTTGGAATTTCTCTTTTCTATCCTGTAATGACAAAAGAATAATTTAGGTCATACATTTTTTTTTTTTTTTTTAATATTTTACAAATGATATACGCCAAACACTGTGGACACCACTATCTTCCAGGCCCGTAGCTAGAGGGGGGTCGAGGGGGGTCGACGACCAACCCATTATGGAAAAAGGTCCGCCTCCCAAATATGGAAAAAGGTCCGATTCAGTGGATTTTTTGAAAAAAGGTCCGACTCAGTGGAATTTTTGAAAAAAGGTCAGGAATTTTTGAAAATCG